>CM047880.1:21152183-21384683 GCA_026212405.1 Petrea volubilis
ATATGTGTATAATATATCTAATCATTTATTACATATATCAATATATATAATACACATATATTAGTATATATATAAAATATATTCTAAATTAATATAATGGGCTTGGATCGGGGCTGGGTTGGGCCGATCATGGGCCCAGGCTGGGTTGGGCTATATCCATTAAACCCAATAGGGGCCCACAATGACACCCTTGAACCGACCAGCCCTCCTTTTACTATCCGACTTCTGTTTTTTTTAAAAAGTTCATCCAAACATTATCTTTTTTTGTCTGAAGTGTTTTTTGCAAAAACTAAGTGTTTTTTTCTGGAAAAAAAAGATAAAAAAAAACCATTCAAACGGACTCCTAATCTTCTTTGCTTGCCCACATATTCCACTCGGGCTAAGTGCAATTTCGCTCTATGTAAAATAAAAAGTTGGCAGCTCTAGGTAAACAAAAATATAAAAAGTCTTTTGAGCTTTTTCTTTTTTAATTATTAAAAATGATAGAATATATCTATTTAAGTACATCAATAACTTATATATTATAAATCCAACAATTATACCATAATTCAAAAGTATGAGAAAATATAAATTATGATACCATAATTTTGGATTAGTCTAATTTTTATACTATGATTTTAATTGATATTAATGTCAATACAATCACCAACTTCTATTGAGAATTTACTGGAGAAAATATGTGATGACCATGTGTGCATTAAATATGATCATTTGGATGGGTGAAAAAAAATGGCATGCCTTCTGTTAAAGATGATATTAGCTAGAAGAGTACGGCACGTATTTGATCAAAAATGATACATTGGCTCCAATTAATCAATTAATTTCCCTACATTTAGGTTGCACTTGCAATATATGTACTATTTTTCCATTCAATTGATCAGATTTAACATTCATGTTTTGTGTGACCTACTTTTTCTCTATTAAGTTTTTAACAGAAGGTGGAAATTGTGTATTTGTGTTAACATTGAATTTAATTAAAAATTATAATACCGACATCAAGATCACGAGTAGAATTATGGTATGAAAATTAAAGAAGCCCAAAATTATGATACAAAAATTGATAATTTTCTTTTAAAGTACAAATCAAACGATTACATTATAAAAAAAAATCAAAAATTGCCATTACGATAAAGACAAGACATCCCAAATACGTGGTACCCCAATCCATAAGCATGTGTGCCACCACATAAGCATGGGGGTTGAACCCAATCCGTGCAATTTGTACCAACACATCAAGCCCGGAAGAAGGTCCCTCGGCTTAGGATGACGAGAATGACCAAATTGCCCTTTAAAATGCTGAATATTTATAAAGCACATTCTAATAACTACTTTTGATTTATATATTTTTGGGTCTGTCAAATTTCTCTCTCTCTCTTTTTTTTTTCTTTGTTTATATTTTCTTTCTTCTCTCCTCTTACACATTTTTTTTATTATTTTTTTCTCCTTTCATTTCCTTTCCCCATCCCTCTATTATCATTATCTCCCAATACTCCTCAATATAATTTTTAAGTTTCTCTATAATTGTTTTCTTAATTTTTTTCATTTTAAATTATTTTATTTTTGCTTATCACAAACTTTATAAATTTATTGAAAATAATTAAAAGTATTTTGATGGTATAAATACTACTGAAAAAATTTAATATGTCATTAAATTAAAATATCTTTTTAAATATGCACATGCATTGAGTTTGACAATATTACTAGTATATACATTGATTACGATGCGACCCACGTCCTTAAAGCGGGTCGTCAAAGACCCGCATTGGGTGATTAGGACCCGAAGTGAGAACCATAAATTTAGATTGAATTCAATAAATTAAATTTTTGAATAGTATCTTCTTAAATTAAATAATATATAAGTTACTATATATACTTTTTTGAATTTTAAGATATATAAATTCTTGCAGAGTTTGGTTAAGATGGGATAAAAGTCAATAGTTGTGCTTAGACAAGAAGTTGGTGGATACGGTTCCGATTAAGAATCAATTTTATGATATTCTTTTTAATATCAAAATTTATTTTAAGAAATTTTTAGTTATTTGGATGGAAGAATTTTAATTTATTAAAAAGAATTTGGGAGAACAATTTGACATCTTTTAATTAGATGATTTATAAATCTCTCAAACTTGACTCAAAAAAATACTTCAAATAAAAGCTTGAAAATTGGTAATGGACTGTAAAGCCACAACAAATAAAATCGGTAATTTCTCTTTAGTCAATTAGAGTGCATTCAAAAATATTCTATATGTAATAGGTGATAGTTCTTCAGTATTAAAAAACAAGTGTGTGTGTGTGTGTATTATTTAGTTTTGTTAAAGTAGAGTGTGTTATAATATTTTTAAAAAATAAGCGAGAGTTTCCAATAATAATAATAATAATAATAATAATGAATTCACGTAGCCAAAAATCTACAAATATTAGAGCCACTTCTAAAGTTTTAAACGTAACTCCGTTATATGATGAAATTAATGTTCAAAACAAAGAGTGACTTGACATTCAACAATGTGAGATTCGAGAAGAATTAAAGAAATTTGTATGTATATGAAAGTATTTCTATACATGAAAAATAGGATCGTTGCACCTAAATTAGTATATGCAACTAACATCTTGTTAAGATTTGTAATTACTTGCCAAAGTGGAGCATCTATACTATTTATACTACATAATTAAGTGTGAGACTCTTTGACTTGTCTTTGATTTGTGTAATTGTAAACTTCTTAAAATATCTTTAATGGTCTTTTAAGACTTTAACTATTTTTATCTCTCCACTCTCGCTCTCTTCTAACAAAGTGATTTATTTTCTCCTGTTTCTCATCTTTCACATTTTTCTTTTGGAATTTTTTGGACTTTATATTTTTTTATTTTTTTTATCAAAAAATTAATTTTATTTTAAATTTATTTTCTTTTTTTTTTTGTTTCACTGTTAAAAAATAATTCTTCTATATTTTATGCCATATATCTAAAGATAACTATTTTTTTTTTCTTAAACTTATTCAGGTACATATTACTTTTTTGTTACAGTCTTTAATAATAAAATGAAAATAAATTTTATTATATATATATATATATATATATAAAGACTCTAATAACTTTGATTAACTTCAAAATATTGGAGTATACATATAAGAACTAAAAAGATATTACATAAAGATTTAATAAAAAGAATCATTTACTACATCAAGAACTAATACAACTTTAATTTGGAATCATTTGCCAACGTCTTTATAAATATGGTATTAGATATATATATATATATATAGCTAATATATATATATATATGTCAAGTATATATATCATATATATATTTATATACATCAATTTATGTGTATGTCAGTACATATCAATTATATATATATCCAAGTATATATCAATAAATATATGTATCAATATATGTATGTCATTATGTATCTATTATATTATATATATAAACATATATAAAATATACTATATATTGTAGGTATAGATCTCATATATATATTAATATATTATATATCTAATCCTATACAGTCTATATGATATAACTATATATCAATATATTACATATCTAATATATGTATTGTACGTACATATCTATATATCTAATATATGTTATATATGTATATATATGATAAATATACATTTAATTATATGTACACGCACACACACACACACACACACACATATATATATCTAATCTTATATGTGTATAATATATCTAATCATTTATTACATATATCAATATATATAATACACATATATTAGTATATATATAAAATATATTCTAAATTAATATAATGGGCTTGGATCGGGGCTGGGTTGGGCCGATCATGGGCCCAGGCTGGGTTGGGCTATATCCATTAAACCCAATAGGGGCCCACAATGACACCCTTGAACCGACCAGCCCTCCTTTTACTATCCGACTTCTGTTTTTTTTAAAAAGTTCATCCAAACATTATCTTTTTTTGTCTGAAGTGTTTTTTGCAAAAACTAAGTGTTTTTTTCTGGAAAAAAAAGATAAAAAAAAACCATTCAAACGGACTCCTAATCTTCTTTGCTTGCCCACATATTCCACTCGGGCTAAGTGCAATTTCGCTCTATGTAAAATAAAAAGTTGGCAGCTCTAGGTAAACAAAAATATAAAAAGTCTTTTGAGCTTTTTCTTTTTTAATTATTAAAAATGATAGAATATATCTATTTAAGTACATCAATAACTTATATATTATAAATCCAACAATTATACCATAATTCAAAAGTATGAGAAAATATAAATTATGATACCATAATTTTGGATTAGTCTAATTTTTATACTATGATTTTAATTGATATTAATGTCAATACAATCACCAACTTCTATTGAGAATTTACTGGAGAAAATATGTGATGACCATGTGTGCATTAAATATGATCATTTGGATGGGTGAAAAAAAATGGCATGCCTTCTGTTAAAGATGATATTAGCTAGAAGAGTACGGCACGTATTTGATCAAAAATGATACATTGGCTCCAATTAATCAATTAATTTCCCTACATTTAGGTTGCACTTGCAATATATGTACTATTTTTCCATTCAATTGATCAGATTTAACATTCATGTTTTGTGTGACCTACTTTTTCTCTATTAAGTTTTTAACAGAAGGTGGAAATTGTGTATTTGTGTTAACATTGAATTTAATTAAAAATTATAATACCGACATCAAGATCACGAGTAGAATTATGGTATGAAAATTAAAGAAGCCCAAAATTATGATACAAAAATTGATAATTTTCTTTTAAAGTACAAATCAAACGATTACATTATAAAAAAAAATCAAAAATTGCCATTACGATAAAGACAAGACATCCCAAATACGTGGTACCCCAATCCATAAGCATGTGTGCCACCACATAAGCATGGGGGTTGAACCCAATCCGTGCAATTTGTACCAACACATCAAGCCCGGAAGAAGGTCCCTCGGCTTAGGATGACGAGAATGACCAAATTGCCCTTTAAAATGCTGAATATTTATAAAGCACATTCTAATAACTACTTTTGATTTATATATTTTTGGGTCTGTCAAATTTCTCTCTCTCTCTTTTTTTTTTCTTTGTTTATATTTTCTTTCTTCTCTCCTCTTACACATTTTTTTTATTATTTTTTTCTCCTTTCATTTCCTTTCCCCATCCCTCTATTATCATTATCTCCCAATACTCCTCAATATAATTTTTAAGTTTCTCTATAATTGTTTTCTTAATTTTTTTCATTTTAAATTATTTTATTTTTGCTTATCACAAACTTTATAAATTTATTGAAAATAATTAAAAGTATTTTGATGGTATAAATACTACTGAAAAAATTTAATATGTCATTAAATTAAAATATCTTTTTAAATATGCACATGCATTGAGTTTGACAATATTACTAGTATATACATTGATTACGATGCGACCCACGTCCTTAAAGCGGGTCGTCAAAGACCCGCATTGGGTGATTAGGACCCGAAGTGAGAACCATAAATTTAGATTGAATTCAATAAATTAAATTTTTGAATAGTATCTTCTTAAATTAAATAATATATAAGTTACTATATATACTTTTTTGAATTTTAAGATATATAAATTCTTGCAGAGTTTGGTTAAGATGGGATAAAAGTCAATAGTTGTGCTTAGACAAGAAGTTGGTGGATACGGTTCCGATTAAGAATCAATTTTATGATATTCTTTTTAATATCAAAATTTATTTTAAGAAATTTTTAGTTATTTGGATGGAAGAATTTTAATTTATTAAAAAGAATTTGGGAGAACAATTTGACATCTTTTAATTAGATGATTTATAAATCTCTCAAACTTGACTCAAAAAAATACTTCAAATAAAAGCTTGAAAATTGGTAATGGACTGTAAAGCCACAACAAATAAAATCGGTAATTTCTCTTTAGTCAATTAGAGTGCATTCAAAAATATTCTATATGTAATAGGTGATAGTTCTTCAGTATTAAAAAACAAGTGTGTGTGTGTGTGTATTATTTAGTTTTGTTAAAGTAGAGTGTGTTATAATATTTTTAAAAAATAAGCGAGAGTTTCCAATAATAATAATAATAATAATAATAATGAATTCACGTAGCCAAAAATCTACAAATATTAGAGCCACTTCTAAAGTTTTAAACGTAACTCCGTTATATGATGAAATTAATGTTCAAAACAAAGAGTGACTTGACATTCAACAATGTGAGATTCGAGAAGAATTAAAGAAATTTGTATGTATATGAAAGTATTTCTATACATGAAAAATAGGATCGTTGCACCTAAATTAGTATATGCAACTAACATCTTGTTAAGATTTGTAATTACTTGCCAAAGTGGAGCATCTATACTATTTATACTACATAATTAAGTGTGAGACTCTTTGACTTGTCTTTGATTTGTGTAATTGTAAACTTCTTAAAATATCTTTAATGGTCTTTTAAGACTTTAACTATTTTTATCTCTCCACTCTCGCTCTCTTCTAACAAAGTGATTTATTTTCTCCTGTTTCTCATCTTTCACATTTTTCTTTTGGAATTTTTTGGACTTTATATTTTTTTATTTTTTTTATCAAAAAATTAATTTTATTTTAAATTTATTGACTTATGAAAACTTTGATAAATACATTTGGTCAAAATATAATTATATTTTATATTTGTAACATATTTACTTTTTTTTATAAATTTATTGTGATCAAATTTAATGTATATTAATAAGTTCTTGATATTTTAACGATATTATACTTTTAAATTAATACCCAGCATAGCATATAAATATATCCATTTATTAATGTATATTAATAAGTTCTTGACAGCTTCTACGCTAGTGTGTGTGTATATATATATGTATCCATTTATATATATATATATTTATATATATTGCATTATCTTATTTAGTCATCCTTTCACTTGTAAGAATATCAAATTTGACTTCAATGCTTCCGTGACAAATTAATTACTTTTTTTATCAACGCGTGTATTTTACATAGTTATCGATCCCAATACATTAAGTTGCAATAAATTATGATTTCTAATTGTGTATGTTAGGAATTTGGCGTACGAAATTGAAAAGTCATACAAATGAATACAAGAAAATTACTCATAAAAAAAAATACAAGAAAATAAATAAGAACAAGATATTGATGCAAGGAATATTACATGGTTCATTTAAATCGGGCTGCATGCATGGACGAGGAGGAGAAACCTATTATAACCAAAGAGGTTTACATACAAAATATTTAAGATCAAAACTCTCACGATCAAATGCTCAAATTGTGTTTCTCTCATGGTATCATATTGCAAAACTCCTATCCAATAAACGAAGAATAGAAAAAGAGTTTTTATAGGACTCACAATCCATTGAGAGAATCATATAGAAACTACTCCAAAAGTGCTGATATAGTGGAGTTTAAATTTTATAATTATAAAAAAATTATCAACGTGCGTATTTGTAAGATTTGTTTAAACCTGCGCAGAGTATACTGCCAAAACTTAATATTCTATACAAATGCGTAGAAAAATGCATATAAATACATAAATAATACTGTTCACATTTAAACTTTTAGAACCACGCTCAATAGTGTAAAACAAATTGTACGGCAATTATTCAAGAACCCAAATTTTCAACTACAGTGCAAATTACATCTATTAGGGACTTCTATCAAAAAAATATCTATTATGGACAATTTAATTAACTCCTGGGAAATTTGTAGGCCGAACTGAATCGGATGATCAAACTAGAAATGCAAATGATTGACTTGGAAGACAATAAAATTATCATATCATTATACGAGAATGTTAATTAGTCAGCAATACTGATAATGGCCTTGTTAGATGCAAAATCACAATCTATAGTTTTTTAATTATATCTAATATGACTTTTTTCTAAGATTCAAATTACTAAGTACGTAACTAAGTTTCTTAAAAAAGAAGAAGACGAAGAAGAAGAAAAATATGATATTGGGATTCCTTAACCATTTCAAAACTATTGAAGTTCTTGTATTTAAAATGAACTGCACACAAAGAATGTCAATCATTTCAAGAATAGAACAATATTAGCTAGTGTCGAAACTTATTTTTTGTTTTTGAAATTTAGAAAAACAAAAACAAAAGAACGTACCAAAATTGTGAATACGATTTTAACCTAAATTCGTAAAGGATGTGCTTTTGTGAATTAATAGATGAAATGATGATTTATTTATTTTTTGAAAATATCCTTGTCCCAACTTTGTTGTCTTTAATTTTCTTCCAACCAATAAAAACCATTTTTTTTTTTTTTATATAATCAACTCAGAACATTTTATACATGTCAATTGGAACGCCAGACACTCACACAAAGAAAAAGAGAAGAGAACAATATGTTCGAACTTAAGGACCCCAATGATGTCAGGTCCGAACCTCATCTGTCGAATTCAACAAATTATATAGCAGGCATATTGAAATTATCCACCAATCTTAAGATAAGTATTAAACACTCATCACGTGATTAATATTGATTCGATTAAGCCGAGCTTGGTTTAAAATTTTCCTATCCATGAATCCTTTTACAAGTGTATAAACCATGTGATTCATCAATTACCCTTTCAAAGAAACATATCTACACTATCACTACAAATAGTCAATGTGGTACCTATTTTGTTTTTTTTTTATTAGAAATTGTGAAGTACATTTTATTTAATTATATCGATTAACTTAAAATGTCATAATTTTAAAATTTCAACTTCATCAATTGAATTAGGTTGGGACCAGAATAACTATATTATTAAAAATGAAAAGAAAAACAAAGCAAAAGGGAAAACATTTGATTCCTTGACAACTTTGGATTAGTTCAAATGAGGATTTTCTTGGTGATCAAATTAATATCATGACTTCAACTACAAGACATTCCGGGATAGGTGGACATCTATAAATTATTAATCCACAATTTTCATTTCACAATAATATAGTATCACCAATTAAGTTCTTGTTATAATTTTAAATTAATTAATGAGCAAATAAATACAATATTGTTTTAGCTAAATAATAATAATAATAATTATTATTATTATTAAAGGTGGAGTAAGTCGAAAAATACTACACGCCCACTAACTCAATAATTAATGGAAAGGACATCAATAACTTCAAGATTCAACACATAGAATTAGGACAATATTTATGCAAATATATTATATTGCACTTGAAGTAAATCACATTGAAATTCTTTTACATATATATAATTTATAATTAATTACATTAAGATTTACTATATTACATTTTACCCGAAAAATTCCATTCTATAATAATTTCTTTTTTAGTGGGACGGTTTTTTATACCGCAATCACATTAATTGAAGTAGACATCGTAACCGATCAAATATCAATTTCGGATTACTCTTGTTCATAAAATCGACATTTAAAATGAAGAAAAAAAATGAAAAACCAAAGTGAAGAAACATCATGTGTCATTCCAAGAAAAAATATATAAAAATATATGTATATACATTATTGTGCACCATATGAGTTTATTTTTAACCATATTCGTGGTGAACAAAAAACCTTATATCCTCTTTATAAAAACAAGAGCCCTATATATATATATATATTTTTTTTAAATAGTGAAGATAAAATAAATAAGAGAAATCAATAATAAAACAAGGGAGTGTATCACAGGCATGAGATAGGCGCGTGAGGAAGATATCCCTTGCATCTCCAACACAAATTAGGTGGTTTCGTACAACCAAAGGGCGTGCATTACGCACCCCCGACTTTTTATATGGTTTTGATTAAGTTTTAAACTAATATTTATATTATCCCGATAATACCCCTCAGGGGATATATAGTTTCAAATTTTAATTTATTATTTTTCTAACCCCATTTAAATTTTTCCCCACGAAAAAGAAAAAAAAAATTTAAAAATAAAGGAAAAAAAAGCCCTAGAACATAAAGTGAAAATCAAACTTCTGTTTTAGAGAGAGATAGAGAGATTCAGAGATCAATACGACCTGATCACAACTGCTCACGTCGAAAATTCTCCTTTAATTTGCAGAATAAGGTCAGTGATTTTTCAGTTTTAGGGTTTCATTTCTGTGCTTTGTCATGCCTAAATTGATCAATGTTTTGTTGCTTATATTTGGGGATTCTGTGAAATTTCGAGTGCTTAACAGGTCTGGAATCTAATTTCTTCGTTATTTTGTTGAATTTTCTATTTTAGATCGATGTTGTCGGCAGTCTTGCAAGTTTCTGTATAACCAGCTTAATTTTTATTTTTTTATTTTATTTTTATTTTCTTTTTTCGCCAGTTACTTCAGTTTTAAAATATTGAATTCTCTGGAATTTCGTAGCATTTTTGAATCAAGTGACCAGTAGTTATTGATGTCTCTGCAAGGGGGGGAGGGACTTTTTGAAGAGTTTAATATTTTATTTTCTCTCTAATTTTTAATATTTTGAATTTTTGTTATGTGATTAACTTTAGTTTACATGTTACTAACCAATCTTTGGTAATTACTAGTTTCAAAACAGATTGAAAAGTATGACATTTTATAATTTTCTGGAAGATATGGATGTTCTCACTCTTGCATAAAAATATGTCATGAAAAACTTCTCTTATTTAGGAAATGCAAAAATAAATAGATTATACTGTTGTTTCTATTGGTTATAGAGTTTCAATATTTGGCGAAGAGCGTAGCAGTACATTTCTATAAACACCTCTGCTTCTACAGCTTTCTAGATTAAGTTTATCATGTCCTGCCATTTGATTTCTGAAATTTATTTGTATTATGTCGTCAGTTTCATTGCGTGGTTTTAAACCTTATATGCTGTTGCATGATGTTTCCTTGTTTTCTTTGTTATCCAGGCTTTGGTATTTACTGAACAAGATTACTCACAATGAGATTGAGAAAAGGGGACAAAGTGGAGGTGAACAAAAAAGAAGCGCTGGTTTCGTGGCGCGTTGCAGAGATACTTTCTGGAAATGGGCATACTTATCGCGTCCAATATGATGCTTATCCTGGTATCGTAAGTGAACAAACGGTTGAGACGGTCTCGAGGAAGTTTGTGAGGCCGTGCCCGCCTCTGGTGCAAGGTGTAGAAAATTGCCTTGCTGGAGACATTGTGGAGGTGTTTTGTGAATATGCCTGGAAACTTGCTGCTATCTTGAAGGTTCTGGAAGGAAAAAAAGATACTAAAAGCAAGAAGGTTCCTCTCCAGGCTGCCGCAGTCCAGAATCAATATTTGGTGAGACTACTTGGGTGCTCACAGAAGTTAGTTATTGATGAGTGGAACATCAGGATGAGACAAACCTGGCGTGATGAAAAATGGATTCTTGTTGGAAAGGTATTTATTTTGTTGTTCTGTATTGTTTTTTGTTTCTCTTCTCTTTTTCTTTCCTCCTTTTGTTTCCCCCACTTTTATCTCTTCTTGTGGTTTTAGGTATAGATAGATTATATAGTGTCCAACTTTGCGATCTCTGATATCCAATTTTCTCTTGTTTGCAGAATCCCCGAGGAGTGGAGGATGTTGTATCTTGCAAGCCCTCAACTTCAAATTGTTATCAGAAGATGAACCTTCAGATCCCACAGATCAGTGGAAGGGCTAAAAAGCAACACCCAAAGGATTGCATCTTGAACATTCATAATGAAGCTGCATTTTTGGAACCTCATATGTTCTCCACAAGATCCATGAAGAGGACGTCCCCCTATGCCTCCTCTATTATTGAAGCGCGTAACGGACATGTCCAAAAATTAAGAGCAATTGAGAAACATGGCAGCAAGGAGAGAGTGATTGCTGCCCCCTTGTTTGAAAAGGTAGATGCTGTTGCTTACCCAAGAGAAATTTTGGGTGAAAAAAACATGCATACTTCCTTTAAAATTATATCAACTGGACATAACCAAATGGAGAGGGCAAAACTAAGTGATGCTCTTGGCTGTTCTGGGGTCAGAAACTCTGAATTAAATAGTTCAGAAAGTGATGCATGTTCTGTTGGTAGTTGTAGTGTTACTGATCAGAGTCCGAACAACTTGTGTATTCCTTTTATACCCCTGGCGTACCAAGAGAGAGACACCCTTTGTAGTGATGCGGAGTCCTGTTATGGTTCAGGCTCTGAGAGAAAAAGTAGTTCTCTTCCTCCAAAAGAGGAATTAGAAGTTAGTATCCGTAGGTTAGAGATGCGTGCTTATCGCAGGACTCTAGAAGCTTTGTATGCATCTGGTCCCTTAAGTTGGGAACAGGAAGCATTATTGACAAATCTTCGTATAATGCTCCATATTTCAAATGATGAACATTTGATGGAGCTGAAGCACCTAATCTCTGCTAAAACTGCTATAAATGTTAGATAATGGTAGAATAAATGTTCTGTTATCAATTTATTTTTTTGGATCTTGCTTTTTCTGTCCAATAATGTAAGAAGAAATTTCATCGTTTCAACTGTAACTCCGTTCTTGGTTATTATATCTACTCTGTCTAGACAGTCGGCATTTTGTAACTAAGAGATATGTATCAAACTCTCATTTGTATCCCATTTTATTTTTGACTTATTACTTGTATTTATTGGTTCTGGGTTTCTAGAATAGAAAACGGCTTCACTGTCTTGCCATTTCCTAAAACTTTTCCTGACAGGTTTTAAAGATCCATTCAAGTGTTGTATGTGAGTAGGGGTTCAATAAACCTTCTAAGTGTTCCTCTCTGTGACAGATGTTATTCATGAATTGAATATTACACATCATCTTTTGTGAACTCCAGCACGGCATGCATGTCTACGATATCATTTGGCACACGCAATGATTATCATCCTGTCAAAGTTGCATATTTTCATTTAATGCAGAATCATGCTGAATTCATACAGGACATTGGACATCTTCAGGTTGGCTTCTGAACTTGAGGCTGCATATAAATGTTAAATGTTGAGGGTATGAAGCTGATTGAAATTGTATTTTTAAGTTCCTTCTGCTTTCAGTGTAATGTAATTCTTGTTCTTGCCCATTTCTCTTTCATTGTTGAACTTGAGTCCTGGGCACAAATTTCATTGCCTCCATGAACTTTCGGCATCACATAAATTTCTGTTTGAGGATGTTTATTGATCAATCTTCACTCCCCTGCATTTTCCAGGGCCACAGTTGGAGGCATGCATCAATTGCTTCCAAGGCTTAAAGATGATGTCAGGGTTTAATGCCTCTCTCTTGGCATAAACTTCGGACGATACAGTCTGCTACTTTCAAACCGATTCAACTATTTATGGGCAGTTAATGGTACCAAACAATTTAGTCTCTGCAGTTATTTTACCTAAAATCAGGCTTAATTGGCTGTATTAACATGTGTTCAGCTGGAGGAAGAAAGTTACCAGAACATCAGAGAGCTGCCAGTGCAAGGTTCCTTGTTTTCTTATGTAGGATCATCCGTGCTTATTGCATTTACAAATAACTATCTAGCAGTTTATGTTTCCTTACTTTTCTTATTTTTGCGTCAGTTGGCTTGTTTCTTGCTTCTGAATTGTGATCCTTGTTATTGTTGGTTGGGGTGTTGTCCAGTGCTTTCCTCACATACTCAAAAGGGAGTTCCGTGGCTGCATTAAAGCATTACACTGTAAATTAATTGGCTTTTACCATATTTACACTGATGTTTTTGATTTGATGGTTTGAATGATGTGAAAAAGTAGTCTCTTCTGGAACAGCTATTGAGCCGTAATCTGAAAATAGTGTAATGCTCGTGTACTGAATCTCGTTCCCTGTCTGCTTTTTCTTTTTTCTGATTTTGTTACTTGATCAACAAAGGACTTGCTGACACTTAAGTTTTGGCAAGTAGAAAGTTGTGCACATGTTCCATTTTATGTTGTTCATTGTGTAAGTATTGCAAGAGGCTTGCTGTTTACAATGCACTGCTCACCTGGAAACACTCTCGGGTGAATCAATGTGAGACTCGAAGAATGATTATGGGTTTGCCTGACTATCCGGTGGGATTCTGTCAACAGTGGCACTTCTCTAATGCATATGGGAGTAGCCATTTGGTGAACTACCTGTTAAAACTATCCCAAAACATGGAAAATCTTTACTAGTGAATTTCATTGTGTTGGTGTAATCTTTTGTCTTTGCCGGATCAGATGTCTGTATTGGCGAAATTTGTGATATCGTTTTCATCATTTTATTATTATTATTATCTTTTTTCTAAGAATTTAATCGTTGGCCTGTAATTCAATTCAGGATTTTACTTCTTTACAGCACGGTCGTTACCATGCATATCATCCAAGGATGTTTTCAGCAATTATTACACATATGAAACGTAGTAGGGATGACTAGGTGATTATCACAAACGCATTGACATGTTCATTTCGTGCTTCCTGAACAGAGCTTGCGTTAGTTTGACGCCTTTTTGAAAGACTCCAATAGCATCCTAAGATGGGCTCACTTCGGGGTTGTTTTGTTCTGTTGTCCAACTTGGGATGAACTGGGAAGCATTCTAAATGCAAAATCTCTGAAATTATACGTTAATCTGATGGATGAATATTTTTTTAATTTTTAGACACTTTAAATATAAGTTTTTGGATGTTTTTTTATTTTAAAAAAATGGGAATTTTTACTATGTTTTTATATTTTGTTAAGGATATATTAAAAATGATGAAAAAGAATGATTTAGAACTTCATTTGTTAAAAAAGCCAAATTTGTAATGAAAAGAAGTGCTTGCTCTATGGGATGTGGTCACATCTAACACAAAAATGGTTTCAAGAAGGAAATGGCTTAAGAGTTGAAAATATCTTTTGCCCAAAATGTCACCAAATTGCCTTGAAACGATTGTGAACAATCAAAAGCACATGTTATCAATATCCAATTTTCCTTTTGAAGATTACTTGGAAGACTTACAAGATAATTGTGACAAGCCATAATTTTGTCAACGTTTGCGTGTTAAATTGGCAAGATTTGTTTGCTCTATAAGTTGTCAAGATTTGCAAGACAAATCTTGCAAAAAGATGATTAAGGATTAAATTTTGCAAAAAGGTGATCAAGACTTTGAGTTGACAAAGGTAGTCAAAATTTGTGTTTCCAAAAAGTTACCAAGATTTGTCTTCAAAAGTTGCCAAGATTTTCAAGATTTGAATTTTCAAAAAGCTGCCATCAATTTGTGTATCTTCAAAAAATTGTCATGATTTGTATTTTACTATAGGGGATTGATATTAGCAATTCCAAAATTATTATAGGAATTCACTTTCACTTTTATATTGAAAAATTAATCAAAATGTTCATTCATTTTAAAATAGAATTAAATACACTTCATCATCCCTAAATTATATGCTATGTAAACTAATAATCGTCCTTGTTCCATTTTATCTATATAATCTCACTATATATTTTTATACTTAGCATCTTAATCTTCTATTAATTATAAAAATAATTCTAAATTTTAATTGAAAATAATTCATAGCTTCAGTAAATTTAAATAAAAGTAAGTTATTAAATTATTGTAATAATACTTGAAATTAATTACACATGCAAAAAAAATTATTCTAATTTTTCTAATTTAATGAATATATTAAGGATAAAATCTAAGTAAAGTTTGACTAATTTAAATAAAAAAAAAGGATGAGTATTTTAATGATGATTCAAATATGCCTTTTTTTTCAATTAAAATTAGATTATGATATGTTTAAGTAAATGTAAATTTTTTAAGAGTGGTTTTATTGAAATCTTTAATTGAGGAGGGGATAATTGATACTTTTATTTGTTTGGAGAGGGAAATGATGCATAGCATAAACTATTGAGGGGTGAAGTGTATTTAATCCTATTTTAAAATGGATGGACATTTTAATCAATTTTTCAATATAAAAAGTGGAGTCCCTATAACAATATTGGGAGTGCTAATATCAACTCTCTTTAAGATATTGTTAAGATTTGTCTATTGTAATCTTTTCAAGATGTGTATTTTTAGGATTTGAAGAAAGTTAGAGGATTCCTAGAATCCTATAATTAGGTCTTGGAGGATTCAAGTTTTTATCCAAATTTGTATCCACTTCTATCTTAGTTATTGTTTTTGTTACATATATTTTTCTTTTAGTATTGCTCTTAGCCATGTGTGGCTAAGTTCTCTATATTCAATAGAAGGTTAATTTGAAATCGATGTTCTACAAGGATTGTGGGATCTAAACATTCTTTTCTATCTCTTTAATTTAACAATATTATATATTTTTTTGTTTTTATTGGAAAATATCTTTCCTCAATACTATTTTATTATTTATGCAATTTCAACCAGTTGTTTGAGTAATAGAATAGCATAAATCCAATTAATGAAGGTTAAATCCGTAATTGTTTAACTGAACTAATACTAAGTGAAAAATAATATATCTTGATTGTGTCAAAACTTTTGATTATGTTATGGAAATATATAATTTGATACCTGAATGAATGTGTGTTTGCAGTTTGTTGGCTAGAATCGAGTCTTTCTAGTTCTCAATGTGAGCAAATTGAACTCCGTCGTTTGATTGATGTTATTTGTTAATTAAGAATTATTCATTACGTTCGCATGTTTAATTTAATATGAAAGAAGGATTAGGGTGGTGGAGTTTTCCAATGGCTATAACCGGTCTATTCTCTGAAATTATTGAATTGTCTTGAATTTATGATCAATCCAATGACCATCGTACTAAAGATTACCATCGGTTGAAATCTTCTCATATTGATTTAGTTCCATTTAAATTTCTGCATTTATTTTATTTAAATCACTTCTAGTTGTGATATCTTTAAAACCCCTCTTACTTTTAGATTTTTTTAATATCATGATTATTTTAGAATTTGATCAAAAGTTATTCCTTGAGGATTCCACCATTCACACCTTATTTATAATTTATTTTGTTTTTAAAAAGAGTAGGATTTTCCTATTGGTAGTTTTGACACCTATCAAATCCTCCTAGATGAATTTAAAATGTGAGAACCAGCAACTTAGAATGATCCAACTAATGGAAGGATCGATTTTTCCAAGCATTGGTTGCAATGTCAAAATTTGGCTTTCCCGCTGCCAAGCAGCGTCCACTCTACTTGCCTATGGATTTGTACTAGGGATGCAAACAAGTCGAGTCGAGTCTAGCCTTGACCTATATTTTCGCCTTGAGCTTGAGCTCGACGGGCCAAGAAAAAACAGGCTCGAGCTCGGGCTCGAGTGATGTTCAAACTCGGCTCGACTCAATTCATTTGGCTTGGATTTATAAACAAATTATAGGCTCGAGGCTGAGTTCAAACTCAAGTTTAAATATTTTCAGTTATTTTATTATATTCGAGTTGCTGGCTCAAGCTCGGCTCGAAACTTATATGGATTCAACTTGAATTATTGGAATTCGAACTCAACCCTTTGTCAAGCTGACTCGTCAGACTCTCGAGCAAGCTTAATTCGGTTGCATCCCTAATTTGTACATATAGCGCCCTAAGGCTTGACATGTTTTTTATGGGCTATTTAAACCACCACCCAAAAAGCACCTGTAGTGGGGCATGCATGGTGACTTCAATGCCGCAAGGCATGCTTGGCATCTGTACTCAGGCATGCATGGTGGCCAGGGTGCCATCGGTCGGGCGTGGTGCTCTGCTACTCCCGGCATATAAAACACTTCACAAATAATCATCCGGGCATATATGTGATGCACCAACTATAAGTAGGGGTGTTCAAACATACCGAAATATCAAACTGTCTAGTGTTCGGTTCCACGCTTCCGTTTCTGAGTGAGAACAGAATTTCTAGGCTGCTTCTTCCCTTGCATCGTTGAATCGCTCTTAGGCTTCTTGCGCCTAGGGATCTAGGGTTCTCTTCTCCTGCTCTTTCAATCAAACTTCGAAGATATCTAGTGAGCTGCCTATAAATGATTATAGTATGCGACCAAGAGCCACAATCTCACACCTTCACAATCAGTCTTTGGTATGCTAATCTTTGCTTTTTGTCAAGTGTGTGCCTAAGTTCCTGTCAATTGTATGATTCTGTTTGTGAAAGTCTTGTACAGCACTCAAGACATGTTCCTTCTTGACAGAAACCCAGGGTCTTTTTTGGCTTTCCGGTTTTTAGTGATCACATTTTTTTCGGTGTTAAAAACATTTTTCTCGGTTTCTACCAAATCCAAGCCGGAAAGTTTTCGGGTGTTTTCAGTTTTAGTTAGCGTTTTGTTAAACCCGAAATTTCAATTAACTGGAAATTCAGTTCGGTGCGGTCAAAACTGAACTAACGAGCTGAAAATAATTCCCAAGACAGATAACCACAACAATCATCACAGAAAAGATCTTAATTGGAAACGAGGCATAAGGCGTACAAATAATACCTCAACATTCAGAAGATAAATCATCTTCCCCACAACCAAATCACAATCCAGGTACACTTCAAAGCCCTCTACATATGTCATTAGAACCTCATACTTCAGGACTTGGTAAGATCCCAAACAAAATCCATAGACTCCCACAGCGAACACAAGAAAAATTGGGACATCATCACAAGATACAAGAAAATGGAACATGAAAGAACTCAGCACTTTAGTCAAATGTCTCATCATCATCATCGGGAAGGGGTTGACTAGCAGCTGCCAAAAGCTCAGCTTCATGTCTGCAAAAATTAATAGGAATTAAGTTTTAACATCTTCAAAGGAGGGCCACAAACTTCAGATTAACAATGTAATTCAGTAAATAAAGGTATAGCAGTAAGGGACTGTGTGTATGTGTGTGTTTTTGTTTGTTGTGAGGGGGGGGGGGGGGGGTAGGGATGATAGTGTACAACAATGTGTGCTCGTGCATACATAATGAAAGACTCAATAGAGAGAGAGAGAGAGAGAGAGAGAGATTTACTGTTGCTGGGCAGCCATATCAATTTGCACTTCTGGTGGAGCAAGAGCTGGAGACTCAACAAAGTGCAAGTTGGGATCCCTGCACCCGCAAAACAAGTTAGCATAAAAACACAAATTGCATTGCAGTGTGAAACAAGCCTACAGCTTAATGGGCAAGTATGATATGTTAAAACTTAATTAGTCATAGGTAAATACCCAGCAAGCTTCCTGGCAAGGTACAAGAAAGGCTTCTCAAAGTTGTAATTACTCTTGGCTGATATTTCATAGTACTGCAAGTTCTTCTTCCTGTGGAAGGTAACCTGCTTGGCCTTCACCTGCCTGTTCTTGACATCAACCTTGTTTCCACAAAGCACAATAGGGATGTTCTCGCAGACCCTGAAATCACAGTCGTAAAAAAAATAAAATTATGGGACGAACAGCTTAACCCAAACCCTCCCTAGCAAGACAGAGAAGGATGAAAAGCAGATACCTGCAAAGATCACGATGCCATGTTGGGACATTCTTGTAAGTCAACCGAGCAGTAACATCGAACATAATGATCGCACATTGTCCATGGATGCTGCACCAGAGTTAAAAAATCAGTATCATGATAGAACAGGACAGTTAAAACAAGATGCATACATAGGAATTACTAGTGTATAAGAAACATATGATGTATGTTTAGACATCAGTTACGTAAGACAACAGAGCTGATTTCAGAGACATGGCAAGAATCAGATTATAAAATGTAGGATTTACTGTTTACTTACTAGTATCCATCCCTAAGGCCACCAAATTTCTCCTGACCAGCTGTATCCCAGCAGTAGAATCTGATTTTTCCACAGTTGGTAAAGAAATCCAAAGGATGAACTTCCACACCAATAGTAGCTGTACAACAGAAGAGCCTCATTATAAATGTTGGAAAAATGAAACGAGAATCTCAACACAAAACCAAAGATCATGTTTTGTCTTACGCTCATATTTCTTCTCGAATTCACCAGTGAGATGCCTCTTCACAAATGTAGTTTTTCCTGGAACAAACCAACAACATAGTTGAAATTAAAACAAAAGAATATTAAAGCTCGCTCATATTTGCCGTTTGCCTTGTGAGCCAATTTACAAACGAAAGTGTCACCACACTCATAGATTTACCTAATCAAATTTCAAAAATACACTACGGATGGATTTGACTATCACTCAGAAATATGCCAAGAAAAATATGAACGGCTTCACCATAAACCCTAAACCCTAAATTGCAAAAAAATATCGAATCTCAAATCCATATCAAATCTGACTAACGTAAAAGCAATAACAAGAGAAACTAAATAAAAAAAACATTGAAAATATAGAACAAAAATAAACCCGCAAAGCTAATCATAGTAAACATACGCGGAGAAAACGCAAGACACTTACAAGTTTCTCAACAAATCGCTGATCTATAACACAATAACATCAAATCCCGATGACTACACCACACAGCCGAATAAAACCTTTTCAGAATAAACACTATAAAACACGAGATTTCAGATTTAAATGAAACTAAAAAAAATTACCAGTGCCACCATCGCCAACAATTACAAGCTTGAAGCTTGGGTAATCCACAGTCTGTTGATTCGGCAACGCCTAAAAATCGGAAAAAATACGACAAAATCAAAGCAATGCATAACAAGGAACACAGACAGAGATCATACGAAACGAATCGAATCGAGAAACCAATCAGGCTTACCATTTGATCTTCGAGAGAGAAAACCAGGGACAAGGAGCTAGAGAGTGAGATACTACGGTGATATCTGCGTTAAGCGTGTGAGTATAAATATTCGGAGCCCTAGTAAACTTAGCGTAGGTCTTGCTGAGGGCTTTTTGAATTTGTGCCAAATCGAGTAGCTTTAAGCTGACGCGATTATCTCAGCCGTTGGATCAAAAGCGTTAGCGGCATCACGCGTTTGTCACGTGTCTCGTGGAAGACACTATTGTTGAATTTGAAATGTGAACAGAGTAACCATTGTTCTGGAACTATCTTATTGGGCCTGTTTTTGGGCTTTCCCTACAAAGATAAATGGGCTTCAGGATTGGGCCTTTGTTTAATTTTCTTGGACCCAAGCATCATCAATTTGAATTAAGATCCAAGATGCAAACAAAATTTAATTTTTTCTATAAATAAAAAGATAACAAGAATTCGGCTAGTTAATGCTCGCAATTAGAAAATTTAAAGCCCGTTTGGATAGGTTTTAGAAAAAAAAAAAAAAAAAAAAAAGTGTTTCTTGTACGGTATTTTTTTAGTAGAATTTTTTTTTAAATCAAATAATTTTATATTTGGATACAGTGATTAAAAATACTTAAAATATATTTTTATTTAAAACTATTTTGGAATAGCTTTTTAAAAAAATGTTCTTTATGGCTTTTTTTTTTAAAAAAAAGGTCCATCCAACAATATATTTTTTTTTCTCTAAAGTGTGTTTTTTTCTTTAAATAAGTATTTTTTTTTTCTCTAAAAAAAAGCCAATTCAACCGGGTTCTAAGTTTGTTCATATTTATTGTAAGGCCAATTCGGTGCCAGATTTCTTTGATAATTTTGCTTTTGATCAAGGTGCTTCTTTCATGTGGTATGATTTGGTTCCTCTTGCCATTATGATTTAGTTTTTATATGTTAGTTTTTTCACCCAACAAAAAAAAAAAATGATTACAAATATTATAGAACAAACTCAAGCATGGCTAGCGTCACTCAAAGTCGATTATAATTCATAAAATTCTTCATAAGCTATTGCTCATGTCAAAAAACACACAATTAATAAATATTCGTAATTAATTCTAGAAGTTGAACGCAAAGAATGAGACTTGTATAACCAATAACATGGGACGAAATTTATAATTTCCAAGTTACCACATTAGCAGTCAATATAAAAATCATGTACACACAATATATACAAATATCTACACACACAAACACTTGATATCAATTTGGAATACATTCCTCACATATAATCTAATATAACAAGAAGAGATCATTTATGAATCCAGTTCTTTGTGTTTGTGATTTATGATGTTTTAGTTATTATTAGTGATTATTGACACATGTATAATGATTGGAGCAACGTAATGATATAATTATTGTATTCTATATATATATATATGTATGTATGTATATATATTAGCCTATTGTTTCATCTATTATTTACCAAGACAACACTAGAAAGGGAAACTTACACCAGGCAAGTATTTCAAATATCAAGACTATAGCCTTTCATTTGCTTTATTGGCCGGCTCATCATTCAATTATGCTCAGCCATACTCATCATTTACAGCACAAACTAAGTAGATATATATTGGTACAGATTAACTCCTCCGCCATTCTTGAATCTATCACGAAATGAGAACAAATAACACACTTTCTCATCCCATTTATTGGGCTTATAACATAGCAAGATCTCCCAATTCAAATCACACTTCTCTATATCTACTGTTCGAAAAGACAAACTTGGTATAGCTAAAAAGTATTTATAGCATCAAAGTTAAAACTTCAGAAACCTTATCAACTCTTTGCTTGCATCCCTAGCACCAAAGATTTTCAGCACCTTCAGACAAGCCGCCTCGGCTTACGAACGCTGAGAAGCTTCACGTCGTCGACAACGGGTCCACAAAGCGAGGCATAATCGTCGCTCCTCATGTGGTAAAACGTGCTGAGGAACATGATTCGAGTTCGAGTGGTCGTGGCCACAAACTGCAGCACGGCTCGTTTGTAGCCGCCTTTGCCCTTGGACTCATAAGGGACCTTAACCGTGTCCCTGCCAGCAAAGGCCTCGACGATCATGGACCCCTCACAAGAGTTGCTAGCATCGCCCACCGCAAACGTCAGCCGGTATGTCTTGCCTACTATGGTCCTAGTTACTTGTGCTATAGCGCTTTCTTTGCCCCCCACAAGCTCGATGGCTCGTTGACCGTGTGGAACCGAGAAATGAGCCGAATCAATGTATTTGACAGCTTTGAGGGACTCGACCATCCAGGCTGGTAGCGGCGAGTTGTCATCCTCAATGTTTGGTGGGATGAGGACCCCCCAGCTCGTGTTGGGGAATATGTATGCGCCTTCCTCAAAGTCACCATTTTTCAGCAGGTTTGCTGTATTTATACATTGTTAGGCCATGATTTAGTAACAAAAAATGATCTCTTATGTACATTTTGGAGACCATATCAGAGCAAACTAAATGATGAACATGCAAATATATGAAACGCTAGACAAGAGTGGTTAAAAGTAAGTTCATTGCACAAGCCACTTTAAGCAATCTTGTGCAGAATGAATAGAAAATCTCCCATATTGTCTTATACATCTATACAAGTAGGACCGAAGCTAACATATCTTCGGGGTACCCAGTTTAAGTGGTGCCAGTGGTAGGGGATTTGATGTGCACATGCAGATCATTGAATGATGACGGCACATGAATCATGGAGGAAAAAAAAAACATGCATTTCCAAGCAAAGCATGCACAGAGCTGAGAGCTTAGAATTTGTCCAAAACTAACTATCCCCTAATGATGTGTTGTGTGATTAAAACGAAATAGATGTTCTAATTTGGACAAGGAATGAAAAAATAAGTTCAGTCGACAGACTAAGGATGTCCCATATTAGCAAAAGTACGAGATTTCTCCAATCAATATCAGGGGAGACTTGTACAAATCAAGAAAAAAAGATAATCAAGTTATGCACATAATCCTTAATCAAATAATGACATGCATGCTACTATCTTTCTTATCGAATACTAAACAAAGTTATCTTCCAAAACCTAACACAGATGGCTCAAAGGACTTATTAGTGACAAGTCATTGCGGCAAACTCCAAGGAAAAAGCTCAAGAAGCACAGTTTTGGAAAGAGTGGTCCAAAGGTGATTGGAACTATACTAATTCACACACTTCCAAAGGTTACCTAACCTTCCTAACCTGTTAACAACCAGAAAACTACTTCAGATAATAAAGCATTAAAGCCTTTTAACTAGTAAAAACTAAAGTGATGGTATTGCAAAAGTTGACTTACCACTAGTTGGCTTAGGAGGATACAGGGCCCGGATGGCAATCGAATCAATGAGCGGTCCACACGCAGGATCTTCTTCGACACCTGGATTGTGAATGAGGATCTCAGCCACATAGTAAGTAGCACGAAAGGCCCACGCATACGAGTCCCACCCGTTGCTGCTGTACAACGTTTGAATAGGCAACACACCATAGTCGGGCGCAACAGACACGTTCACCATCTCCTCTTGAGCACAAGTACGTGCGGCGCTAAACGTTAGCGAATAGTACATTCCCTTAGTCACATTTATCAGCTGCTTAATCAACGCCTCGTTTCCTAGCCTAACAGCAGCATAGCCCTCCGGGACAACTAGTAGCATATCGCCTTGCTTCTGGCCGGCCTTAATGTACTCGACGAAACCCGAGATTTGCCATTTAGGTATGGCGTCGGGTTTAAGGACAACAGTCCCGTTAAGGTCCGAGGACTTGGGGGCCTGCTCAAAGTTTCCATTTTCTAATGGTCCTGCATTTTTTGAGCATATAGTAACTTAATGTAGTTTACCAAGTACTAAGCTTTGAAACTTTCAAAATGTGTATTGCTAAAGTATCTACTTTTCATTATTTTGACAGGAATTCAGAATGTGAACTAACATGGAAATGGGGACAAATCACAAGCGCATGAACAAGATTACAGGACCCGCTATAGGCTGGCCTCAGACATGGTCTCAATCGAGTCCATGTGCAGCCCACGTGACTACAGATGGGATATGGTTTCATAGAATAATCCTCCAAAATCGTTTGGAATATTTGTCATTCTAATCAAAATGTTCAGCACATGTAATGTAATGGAGACCCATACTCCTAAAGATATAAAAATGATAGTTTTCAAAAGTCCAAGAATCTAATACAAAACCCAAGATGTAATATTTGTTTTTTTTTTTTCTGGTAATTAGATGTAATATTTGTTTCACTGTTAGGAACAAACCAAATGATATTTGTTTCCCAAAACCAAGAAAAGTAACCAAAATGTAATCTATCACCACAGAAATAGGACAACCAAAGAATCATTAAATGAAAATATGCTCACCAGTCACCATTATGACAAACATTATTTTAGTAAATGAAAAAATGCTATGCAAGTTTAATGTTTTTGTTGCATTTAACGTATCATTAAGTTATTCAATATAAAGTACGGATTTTTAACATTGTCCTATTGTTGTTCTTGAACCCCCACCCCACCCCACACCCAAAATAAAGATGGGATTTTTAACATTTTGTTATAGTAATTCTGGATTTCACTATGCAAAGTAGCAGTTCGTAAATCTTGAAATTCCAGTTTTCAAGAGTTTATCCTTGCTCCTTGGTCCTTTTCAGCAATAAAGATTACATTTTTGCAAACTATACATACAAGAAAAAAGAAATATTATATTCCACATCAAGCAAAAAATGAAAAATGAAGTGAGTTTCTTGCAAATGCATACACAAACAGTTATAAAGAACGAAGCTCAAAATAGCAAATAAGACACTCATGTTTACATAAAAAAAAGAAGCAAACACTAAATTTGTGAGCTTACCATCTATGAAGGCAAAGGCAAGGTGGCAAGTGGCCACACACAGTAGCACCGACATCACAGTGAAACCCCCCATTCCTGACTGGTTACTACTATACATTATTTCCCCGGTACAGATAAACAAGCTAGAAGAGAAAAAATAATGGTATTATGATTTGAGTTCTGATTTCAAATGGGGTTCAGAAATGGCCTTTTTATGCATGCCAGCCCTCACAAATGGCCCTAGTTTTTTTTTTTTTTTTGGTTTCCTAAAGGCCCTAGTTTTTTGGTGTAATAACATTGGTGCCCAAAATCATATGCTGGGGTAGGCGTGGGGTAGGGGCTGGGGGGAAGGTGTCTTTTGCGGACCGGGGGTCGGGGGGGGGGGGGGGTCTCTGTGGTTTCACATGGGGTGGGTTTGAGCTGCAGATGACTTTTATGTTTATTTGTGTTCTATTTAGGGAAAATATATGCCTAGGGGTGTAAGGACGGCAAAAAGCTGCCGCTGTAACCACATGGGTTTCACCCGAGATTGTGCTGCTTGTGCAGAGCACCTATGGCATCAAGACGAGACTTGCCTCCAATGTATCATTCCTTAGAAAGGGACTTCACTAGCCAGCCTACTTATTTTCCTAGAGGAATATAAGTAAATTATTTTCAACTTGTAAATATGGACGAGTTAAAATTTTTTGTTTTGAGACGAAATCAAATTTTCGAAATATTCAAACAGAACTTTGTTATTTGAATGGCCAAATTTAATTTTTTTAGAAAAATACATTTAAAATTTAATTTATTGTTAACACTAGAAGCTACCGCACCCTCCAAATTCCCTGGTTCAGCCAGTGCTTTCAAAAACTTCAATTCATGCCATTAGTTGTATGACGGTGGTTGGCAGCCTTGGATTTGCCTTCTAATAATCATCATTTTTTTTAATACAATTAAACTCACCTAACAAATCTCAATCGAAACGCTACACATATGCTAATAGGGAAAAGAAGATGACAAAGGAGTTTGAACTCAAAATCTCAATAGTGTCCGATTCGAACCTTCACTATTAGACTACAAGTCCAGTGGCTCTAATATATCGTCAGTGATAGATTTAGATCATATTTGTTTTAATTATCAACATTTTAAAGTCGAGTATTATTATTTATTGCACAATCTCCCCATCACCATTGTTAATAGTCATTGTACTACGACGTCTGGTTGCACTAGACTATTTGAGTGGTAGTTCTGAAGCTCATGATACTCAATATGTGATAAATATATAATTTCAAAAAGAATGAATAGGTATTAATCAATAGAATGGAATCAAATTCATTTTTCTCATTATACATGACAAATAAAAGCTATTATCATTTGGTCAATAATTGGCATGATTGTGTCTGTTTAGAAGGACGGAGCTTGAGACAAGATTAACAGATGAATAATTTCAAATAATCCGTTGTCAAACGAAATCTAAAATTTGACTATAAAAACTCTAAAATATAGTTTAATATAAAAGATCATTTAAAATTGACTATAATAATATAAAATTATCAAAAAAAGAATTAACAAAAAATATACACCGTAACAAATTTAAAGTTCTTCACTTGTAATTCATCATTAAAACACAAACTATTAATTTACATGGGACTAATTACAGTTTGCACCCCTATACTTTTATGAATATACCGTTTATTCTCCTCATTTTCAAAATGTCACATTTGCCCCCCTCTATTTAATAGTCAAATTGAACTTTATTGATGGCGTTAGAATTTGGTTGTTGTCTCACTTAAGCCTAGGCTAATTGTTTAATACCAAATTTACCCTTTGTTCATTTTAATCAATTTAGCCCCTTAACTTTTTAAGTCTCTCATAATTGAACTCATTCTCTCCACTTAGACCCCAAAAGTTATATTCTCCCTCACAACTTTTAGCTTCTACTCAGTTACATTTTCTTATTCCCTCAATCGTGGTCCTCGAAGTTTAAAATATTGCACCTCAACTCACATGAAAATATCACTCCTAAATTAATTTTATACTTGTATTTATAATTTAATAAACTTATATTTTGAATGTGAATAAACTTATATATTTAAAATATAAATATATTTAAATTTTATGAATAATAAATTGCGTAAATACATTTGTGTATTGATTACATATTATTTTAGACCTTTCATACATATAATTAACATACATACATATATATGTATGTATGTATGTATGTGAGAGTTTTTTTATAATTCTATACATGTATGTGTAATTTAATAAATATATATTTTAAAATACAAATAATACTATATATTTAAAATATAAATATATTTTAGATATGTGTGTATATATTACATATTTATACATATATTAATAATTTAACATACTAATATAATTTAATGTAAATATATTTAAATTGTATAAATAAAAAATTGTGTAAATAAAATTTTGTGTTTATTATATATTATTTTAGCCCTTATATATTATTTTATATATATATATATTAATTAATTAATACATATTCATATATTTTAAAATTTAAATGCATAATTATTTTCAATTATCTATGTCATAATGGATACACACCCCTAAACATTTATATAGACTAACATCAAAGGTAAAATCGTCAATGGCCACCCCCAACAATCAGCTACCAATCAACATCAAAATTAGCAATTTTAAACGATGTGAGTAACGAATGGGTGCAAACGTGACATTTTAAAAGTAAAGAGGATAAATGGTGCATCCGCTAAATTATGATTAGGCCATTTATATATTATGAACAACCGTTTCAAATTTAATTTTTTAAGCATAACATCAAGATATTCAAAGGACAAAAAAGAAAACCAAAAGTTGTCCGATAGCACATGCATGTGCTTGATTGATTAAAAGTCGGTTTTAGTCAAGAACCTACCCTTAAATTACTCTTCACAAATGAAGCCATATATCTACGTTTAAGACAATTATTTTAGCAAAATCCAAGGAATTAAATCTTGCCTTGTGTCTAGCCTTGAAAGTTACGCTTACACAGTCAAATGTGTATAAAAAACGCCCCTTTCCATTTAATAGATCGTAGATCATTTCTTTTTAATGGAAAAAGAAAAGAATATAAATGACATTATCAGCATAACAACTCTTTCCACCTTAATTACAAGAGTCATACTACTATGAACTCATCTGAATGGATTTAAAAAATAAAAAGTGCTTATTTCCTTATCATACTATAAAGCTTTAAAAAAAAGAAACAAAACAAACATAATAGTTTTGCATTTGGAATTGGTAATTTAGAAGTGGTTGAAAAAAATACTTCTTTTTTTTTTTTAAATAAACTATTCTGATTAGCTTTTAGGGAAAAAAAAAAGTCATATTTAGAGTTTTTTTTTAACTTATTTTTTTTTTAGAAAGGCTCAGGCAAACATAGTCAACTGGAAGGAGTTTTGTAAATTGTTGGATTTGGATCATAAATGTCTTTCGTAAGACAAGTATAAAATCACAATCCTGCCAGACTTGATTGTAACTTTAGATTTTATTTGAGAATATCGGGTACGATAAGCTTAAAATTTTAATAAAATTTCATTGCAATATTATTTTGAGCTCTATCACATATAATTTGCAATAGCAACATTTAAATCTCTCAACATAAATGTGGGGTAAAGCAAGAAGAAAAAAAAAAAAGGAAAAGGACAAAATCAACCTTTAAAGTGTTTTTTTTTTTTAAAAAAAGGTTAAAAATAAACCTTGCAAGCCGAAATTATTTCATTGGTACAGACCACAGATAAAATAAACATACCACGAGACTTTGAGGGTCCAGTAAACAGTAAGGGGCCCGCATATATGTACGTCCAAGCAAATCTACTAGACCTAAATGCAAAAGCGCCATCATACTTGTTTTTTGGGCCTTTTCTTGATGGGCCCGAATTCAGAAGCCATGTTGGCCTATTTTGCGTTTTAGTGTGGGCCGGTATATAATCGCAGCCTCATCCATTCCTTTTTTTTCTTTTTTGTTTTTTATTTCAAAACAAAACATAAATTTTTGTCCATTTTTCATCTTTCATTTTTACTTTGGAATTTTGTCCGGGTTCAGACCAATTATAGGTCTGCACCTAAGGCTACAGTGTTTTATTGTTGCAATTCAGATTTTTCTTCTTCTACTTCTTATTTATTTATTTATTTTTTTTTCTGAAGTTGTTGACAATTTTTCATATCCATGGAATGAGGATTGGCACAAAATCAAGCTCCAATACGTCAAAAACTTTCAAATTCATGCCTTTTACCATCATGACAACAAGATTCTTGATGTCGGTTGATGGAAAAAAAAAAAACACTTTTGAATTTTTAACTATTTTTTGAGCATACAAGTTTTCAAAATTATTAATGTTGAAGACTAAATTCTAACTCCATTTTTTGTCCTTTTGATTGAAGTGTAGTTTGGACTATTATAAAACAGAAAAGATGAATTTATTATTTTGAAGAAATGAAATCTTATATTCTAATAAAAATACACATAAATATTATTTTGGACAAATTTGCGGAAGGAGTGACTACACCTTTCGACTAGGGATGGCAACGGAGCGGGTATGGGGCGGATTTGGCCAAACCCGAGACCCGCTCCGCCAGGGATTTTTTGGACCCGGTTTATGTTTTTAAAAATAATTAAAAAAATATTTTTTTTAAAAGAAATTTTATATTATTACAACTTTATAAACATGAAAAAAAATAATAGTACTACTAAAGTATTAATTATTTGTAAATTTTTATGAACATATTTTAATTTTTAAAAAATTAAACATTTTTATTACATATTTTTTGCACATATTTTGAAATCATAACTTAATTATTAATGTTTTATAATTATTTTTATATACAAGAGTACCATATTTATTTTTTTAAGTAAATATTTATATAATATATACTTTTATATATGAAATATAGATGTATATTATATAAATTTACATAAAATAATAAATAAAAAATATATATAATTACTAACCGGGGTGGGGTCCGGGTTTTAAATTAAAGACCCGGAACCCACCTCGGACCTGGTTAGGAGTCTTCAACCCTGCTCCATTAGGGGTGGGTCTGGGTTCGGGTTTAACCCGGATCCATTGCCATCCCTACTTTTGACCTTGGGCTTTGTCTTTGAATGTGGAAAAATCAATTGAATTTAGAATGGAGAGATATGTATCTCATTTTATTGCCGACCTAGTTTTCGTCATTCTTATACGAGGAAACACATCAATTATGTACATTACTATATGTTAAATATCACACCTTAATCTAGCATGGGTAGTGGTTATAAACAAACATACAATTTTATTTAAACTAATCTCTATTAAAACTAGATGATGCAAAAACTCAAGTTCTCATTAGACAAATCCCGAACATAAATATCGAGCTTCCCATTTAAGCAAGATTTTTCTAGCTTAATTGCAGTTTTTGAAGAGTTTATTATTTCAGAATTGAAGGAATTTATCGAATTTTGAAATTATTGTTTGTATCTAATCTAACTACAAGATATCTAGATTCAGTAGGGCTCTATAAATCCGGATAGGATCCTCTACTCTAAAATGGTGTTTCATCTCCTACTCCATAATTCATATTCGTGTCATGCGTATAAAATTACTTCCTTAATTATATACTTGATATATAATCTTTATACTTGACGTATATCCATGGATTAAAATAAGAGATGAAATACGATTTGGAATAGAAGATCTCGTGTGCTATAAATCATAGTTAAGTGATTAATTAGTAACTAACGTGTTGTTTGATTCATGAACAAGCCCAAAAAGTTGGCAACCGATTATTTATCCCTTTCTTAATCTCTAATAAATAATTATATCCTCCATATCAGTTTGCCATACGTGTGGTCCCGTGTATCTTGCCATGAAAGGTATACATCGATAATGCTATTAATAAATTGAAAATGCATTTTACAATTCAATGAAACAAATTACGTATCCCACCTTTGGACACAATAATTCATGCATTACCACATGACGATGTCTCTTTTCATAAATGAAGTCTAAATTGACTTGCATCAAAACACTATTTTAATTTATGGGTTTTGTCATTAGATCCTAATGCTATATTTGAAACAAGAATTTTGATGAGAAAAAGTGAAAAAATAATAAAAATGATCAAAAATAAAAATATAACATACTATCATTTGAAGTAAAGAAAAAAAATTTCTTCCTATTTTTCTTACCAAAATTGAAGAACCCAACGGAAGGTAAGGTTCGAGGCCTCGGTTTTTACTCAAAAAGAAAATGTTGGAAACTAGATTTTTATGAGATGTGATTTGATTATGGGTAGATTGAACCAACAATTGAACTCTTTATCTTTAAAATAAAATTGCTCTACAACATACATATTAAAGGTAATGGAAACCTAGGGATGTGGAACTCCCGATAAAGAGTTGTGGCTTTTCGATTCACACTCACAGGGAAGCACCTGTTCGCTCAACATCAGGTCACACTCAATTGATTTTGGATGCACACTGCACAAGCTCATACTTAAGCTCAAATTTGCCCAAGCCAAAGCCCAAGCCGGGCCTGAGGTGCCATGCCATGCCATGCCGAATGGGTTGGTGGCAGTGATATGTGTAAGCGTCGAGCATACCAACTTATATCTCATTTTTATGAGCAATTTGAGAGATAAATAGAAGTAACTTTTATCTTCCAATATGGAATGGCCTTTTTCACATTCCCGCTACACAGTTCTTCAACAATATTAGCTCTTCATTGAGCGCACTTGTGCACTTAATTTCTCATTCATTCAAAATTAATTTTGAATGAAAAATACATTTTTTTTGTATATATTTATATACGAAACAATTTTTATTTTACACCAATTTGATACCCAAATTTTGAAAATACCCCACTTTCAAGAAAGTTTTTGAAAATACCCTTGATCGGGATTGGGAATCCCGTTCTTACTGTTCATCAATTTTCTGCGTTATTGCAAAAAGGCCCCAAAATTTAACTTTTATCACACTAAAACCCCTACTAATGTATTTTTGGTCGATTTAGTCTTTCTACCTATAAAATCGATCTAAACCCGTTTTTAAATTCTAAATCTTTCATAGACTTCCTAAAAATAAATTTTTAAGTTAATAATATTCACTATTTTTTAAATATATAAAGTAAATTAAGTAAAACCCGGAATAATTGGTATCAGAGCCATAAAGATCAATAAAGATCAATAAAATTCTAAAAATATGGAATATTTAGAATTATTAAAATTCTCAATCATAAATCTTCTAATAATTAAAGAGTTATTTAGTTATTTACAGGAAGTAAATAATAAAGAATTAAGCGAGGATCTAAATTTTGATTTATTATCCTGTGATTTTTCATGTGACGAAACTGATTGGCAGTTACCTTCACCATAAAGAATCAACTGTTTCCATACACTAAAAATTTCCAAAAAGGTTGAAAAGAACTATAAAATTTTGATATTTCTAAAGAATGCCTAGTTATTCTGAGCATAGGCTTCGAGTTGAATTGTATAAATATCAAAAAGAGTTGGATATTTTATTATTAAGAGACCCAGCTTATCATAGACAAGATGCTTTGAGAATTTGTTATTTAATGACCAAAATAAAACAAATAAATGAGGGTCTTGATATTTTAAGTCAAGCATGAAAACAAATAAACATCTTAAACGATGGATACAAAGTATAAATCTAATTTTAAGTTTAAATATAATTCTCGAAGAATATAATCGAGAATATGAACACATTAAAACAGAAGAGAATAAAACAAAAATACAAAAATGCAAACAAAAGATAAAAGCTACCCAACAAAGTGCTCAAATACATTGGGATAGATATAAAAAATACAAATGGATAAAATAAATAAAAATATTGAAGAATTAAATACAGGAATGAATAAAATACTTGAAGTACTATATGTTCTAAGTCAAGAACTTAAAGAATTAAAAACTGAAGTTCAAATCTTAAAGATTTGTAATTCAAACGTTAAAGACTTAATAAAGAATACTTGTCTTAAGAAAAATAAATTCGACAAGAAAATAAAAGAAAGAGAAATTATAATAAAACCAATAAAAACTACTAAAGAAACAGTGCATCCAAATTCCTTTGATGCATGATTAATGTGGAAATACCTAAAATATTAGCTTATGAAGAAGCCCTTAAAAAAGAAGAAAAGGGTAAAGATATAGATATAGCTACATCATCTAATTCACCTAAAGAACAAAAGTCTGAATCTGAAACAGATAAAGATGAATGAAATTAATGAATTAATTGATCAATTTGAAAAGATAGATCTTTCTGAAATAGAGGAATATGAAGTATTTGTTAACACAAATAATACAACTGGAGGCCCAAGTGGTACAATAAAACCTGAAAATATAGAAATAGAAGAATCAGATATGATGCCTATTCCTAAATACAGAAGGCAATATTATGATCATATAAAGAAAGATAAATATCATAAACAATTTGATAAATTCACTCCAGATAATAATTATAGTGAACCTATAAATCATGGAGGTTCTAAATTAAATATAGATTGCAAAGAAGACACAAAAAAAGCTATTATTTCATGGGCAAATACTATGAAAGTTTTCTTTCTATATAACGCTGATGATACATGGACTTCAAATAGACAAATAGATTATTTAATTGCTACATTTGATGGTATTGTTTTCAACTGGTGGCAAGGATTAACTGAAGATTCTAAAGCATTAATAAAAAGAAATATACAAACTAAACTAATAGAAAATACAGAAAAAGGAATTGAAGTCTTAGTTGCCTATCTTTCTAGTAAATTTCTAGGAGAATATTGGCAAAATGACCCTGAAAAAGAAAGTGCTAAAGAAAAAGAAGAAGCAAGAACTAACTTAATAAATCTTAGAATTTGTAGCATGAAAAATTTAAAACAATATACATGTGAATTTAAAGAATATTATTACACGCAATATTATAGTAATGAAGATCAAAGTATATATCTCAATATGTACTTTTTAAAACTTCCACATCCATGGAATAAATATATAATGAATAAATGGAATGAAGAAAATAAAGATTCATCCTCATCCCTAGGAAGAAGAATTAGCTTCCTCTTTTCAGAACTAAGTAAATTATGTAAATCTCAAGACTTATATAGAAGAACTAAAAAATTTTCACCTCTATATTGTAATGAATTTGAAGTACCCAATCAATGGGGATGCAATAAAGAACGAAGTAATAAAAAGAAAAGGAGGTTTCATAAAAAGAAGTATAAAAAATACAATAATTTTCAAAAGAAAAATATAAAATCAAAAAGAAGATATTTTAAAAGAAAACCTAACTATAAAAGAAATAAAAACCTTTCACAATGCCAATATTGGAATTGTGGAGAAATTGGACATAAATCACCAGAGTGTAAAAAACCTAAAAAGATTCGGAGTATTGAAGCCGAATTCATAGAATTACAAAATGAGCTATCTGAAGTCTCAGATATAGAGAATTATATAGATAAAGAAATCTATATTGAAAAGGAAGAATACTCCAGTAATTCAAAAAATAAATAAAGAAATAATAGAAACTGAAGATTCAGATAAAGAAATAGAAGTTTATGAAGGATCAGAAGGTTATGCTCAACGAATAACCTTTGATCAAGAAATTTTAGCAAAAATTAAAGGTTTAAGACTTGATGCAACAAATCCTACCAAAAGTATTTTTACAACTTTTGGTAATCTAATAAAAAGAGAAAAAATAAATATTTATGACTATCATGCAGTTGAGAGATCCATAAATGTTGAACACACTAAAGGGCAAATTAGATTAAATTTGCTTACTAAATCCTCAATAACTCAAGCTTTAAACAAAATAAAAAATACAGAAGTAAGAAAGAAGATAAAATATGTTTATCTTGGCAGGATTCAAATCCTAGTTAAAGCTTTATTTAGAGATGGAATAGATAGTCCTATAGTTATTTCACTTCATGACCAAAGGTTTAAAGATGCTAAAAATAGTCATTTAGGAACGGTTGAAGGAAATTTAATATACTCACAATTTCGTTTTGATTGTTATCCTAAATATAGTGTTGATATAAATGATCAAAACATAAATGATACTTTAAGTCTACACTTTCAACTCTTAAAAGATTTAAAATTAAGAGATAAAAGTCAAGCTTTTACCTTTTACTATAGAGCAATATATGCCTTTTCTAATAGTAACTATGGTAAAATATATCAAGATAAACCTTATATAGAAATTGATGATGAATGTCGTAATATAACTACAATAAAATTACCAATGATAGAGGAAATTAAAGATATAAGAGATTATGAAGTTAAAATAGATAAAAAGCCTATACTAGAATACGGATCTAGTAGTGGTTTAACTCCACAAATAGATTTTGGAGAAAATACAATATCAAGAAGAAATGTTAGTAAGATGCTTCTTACTAATGTAGAATTCACCAAACAAAATATAACCAATACAATGGTTATAAATGGAAAATATTTTAATGGTCAAGAATATACTGAAGGACCAAATATAGTAATTGATATAGGAGCTAGTGGCAATCACCTTGCAAGACATAAAAATAAAGGATTAATTGCAAAGGTTGCTTCAACTATATTTCAATATAAAAATTTTGAAGGTCATTCAATAACTTGTGATCAAGAGGTACAAGTTTCAATCATTTTTGATGATTTAAGAATAGTTGTACCTTGCTATATAGATAGTGATATGGCTGGAGACTATTACGATATAATTTTGGATAATAGTTTCTTAAACCAATGTGATTATTATAAAATAGAAAAACATGGGGTCACACTCCAAATTGGAAATATAAAATTCTTTTGTAAAAAATATGAAGGGGATTAATTTTCCTTTGAGTGTTTTTGTACAAATAACAGTACAAGATACTAATATAACAACCTGTGCCTTAATAGATAATGGTTCAGAAATAACCTTGTTTAAATCCTTTCTCTATACTAAATGGCTAGAGAATGGAAATATAAAGATAAAGGGTGTTACTGGACAAGCCGAACATATTAATAAAAAGGCAGATAAAGTAAATGTTATATTAGGAAGTAAAATAGTTATAATAAATACTATTTATGAATATAATTCTCTTGAAACTGATATATTGCTAGGAAATGATTTCCTACAATAATTTCAATTTTATTCACAGAATCTTTATTCTGTTATCCTAAAAACTAAATGTAATCACTATTTAAAATTACCAAGAATCCATGAACCTTTCAGAGTTCAGCCAGCGAAGCTTGGTGGACCGTATGAAAATTTTTTAATAAAAATACATAATATAACAATAAAAAGGATAACTCTTGAAGATGTAATAAAGCAGATAAAAGAAAATTATAATGATCATCCTCTGGCTTTTTATAAGGAGTCAGATTTAAAGGCGAAAATAGAGTTAACTGAAAATATAGTTATAAAAGAAAGACCTATGTTATATACAGAAAAGGATAGAAAGGAATTTGATAAACAAATAAATGAATTATTATATAAAAATCCACCTTTAATTAGAAGGAGTAATAGCCCTTTTAGTAGCCCAGCTTTCATGGTTGAAAATGAAGCTGAGAAAAAGCGTGGAAAACCTAGAATGGTAATAAATTATAAAAGATTAAATCATTTCACTAGGTCAGATAGTTATTATCTTCCTAATAAAGAAGTTCTACTAAATTTAGTTAAAAGAAAGAAATATTATTCTAAATTTGATTGTACTTCAGAATTTTGGCAAATAAAAATGGAACCTGAAAGTATACAATATACAGCATTTAGTTCCCCTCAAGAGCAGTTCGAATGGTTAGTTATGCCATTTGGATTAAAGAATGCACCTTCTATATATCAAAGAAGAATGGATAAAATTTTTAATAAATATAAAGATTTTCTTGTTGTTTATGTTGATGACGTTTTAGTTGCCTCTAATACTTTAGAAGAACATAAAACTCATCTACTTCAATTTGCCAAAGCTTGTAAAGATAATGGAATAGTTTTATCCGAAAGAAAAGCTATAATTTGTAAAGAAGAAATTGAATTTTTAGGGTTAAAACTAAATAAAGAAGGAATAAAACTTCAACCCCATATATCTAAGAAAATCTGTGAATTTCCCGATAAATTAGAAAATAGAAATCAAATTGAAAAATTTCTAGGATGTTTAAATTATGCTGAGGGATTCATAATAAATCTTTCTAAAAAGAAGCATGAGATTCAAAAATTGCTTCGAAAAAATAACACTAAAGGATGGAGCAATCAACATACAGAGATTGTTAAAAATCTAAAAGAAGAATGTAAAACATTGCCTGAATTAAAACTTCCTGATGAAAATGATAAATTAATTATACAAACAGATGCTTCAGATCTTTATTGGGCAGCTCTTCTTAAAACCGATTTGAATGAGATATGCAGGTATACGAGTGGTACTTTCGGTCAAGCTGAGGTCAACTATACAACCCATGAGAAAGAGCTTCTAGCCATCATAAAAGGGATTCAGAAATTCTCTCTTTTTCTATACCAAAGACCTTTCAAAGTCCAAACCGATAATACCCAAATACAGTCTTTAGTTTTCAATAAATTACCAAATACACCCCAATACAGAAGGTTACATAGATGGCAAGTTTTCCTGTCCTTTTATAGTTTCAAAATAGAGTATATAAAAGGTTCAGAAAATTTTCTAGCCGATTTCATCTCCAGAAATACAGAATTTGAAAAAGAATGAGTTCTCCAACTCTAAAATGGATGAGATGGTGTGCATTTCCTTTTAAATGCAACTAGAGTGATTGTATGCACTATACATACAACTAGTCCACTATCTAACGGTTGGTGGTAAAGACTTCTCAAATCCGTTGATGGGTGACAATTTCCCAAAAATTGTATTGATGATATAAATCATCTTATAAATTCTTGTTTTTCTGCAGGAATAAATTTATAAAGATGGATCTTGATGAGCTAAAGAATGAGATTGATGACATGGTCTTGGTCTGTCAAGACATTGTTGATAGCAATAAAGCTCTAAAAGATTTGATAGAATTGAATTTTAAAACAGTGTTAGACATCTCTCAAGAAGGACTTAGAAGAGCCATTTTCCTTCAAGAAAGTCTAAATTTGTTTCTTGAAGCTAGAGATAAAGAAAAAGAAAAAATGAATGATGCTAAAAAAGAGAGTGATAAAAAGGAGAAAGATAAAGCTGAGTCTTCTGGAAGTCATGATAATAAACCATTATCTGATAAAGACTTTTTAGACTCTATGAAAACTAAAGGAAAAACTTCTAAATCTCAAGGTGATTCTGAAGTTATTGAAATAAAAATCAATAAATCTGGAAGCTTCACCAGCAAGGGTTCCAATGAAGAATTTGTTCCCACTAACAAATGGGAAAGAGAATATAAAGAGGTTGCTGAAGAAGCCTATAGATGGGAGAATTCTAGAACGCTATTCTACTCTAAAGGATATAGCGTACATCCACGAGTCACCGCCATATTTGGAGCTGAGCCACATAAAGTTTTTCAGCTTGCAAACTATGGATTTCTAGATCTGCTATATGTTGGAAAGGATCTAAACGAAATTTCAGAATTTGATGACCGCTTTAAATCCCAGGTCAGTCAAGTGGCTAGAAATAGAGAAGTCGTACTCAAGTTCTATTCTATAGGCCCAGAACCTGAGATGCGAATTTGGCATGAAGTCCAACATATGATCACCATAGATGTTATAACCACCAATTTAAAGATTGAAACCGGTGTAAAGAATTTTAAACCTTTCAAGTTCACCAACTCTTGGATTACAGAACGAAGAGCTATGGGAATTAAAGCCATTCAATCTATAGCTGAGTCGCTTTGGGAGCGACAATATGAAACTCTCATGCAGGCCAATAACTGGATTCTATTGAGAAAAGGAAGCCAAATAAAATCTCCACTTCTAAAGGAATTTGTTACTAAATTTATCAGATATGATTTCTTTTGCACAGAGACTACAAGGAAGAAAGCTTGCAAAATGATTGGTTGTTGTAAATCATGATGTAAGCGCTTACATCAGTGCAAGGAGTGACGGATGCCATGACATCATCATCCAATAAAAAATTGTGGCAGATATTGGTTGAGCCATAAAGATAAAGGACGGATAGTTGTTGAGAAATAAAGAAAGAGGGCTGACGACACGTGAAGATAAAGAAGGGAAGATCGGATGCTAAATAAAACTTTGAAGTCCGAATAGTTAAATTTGAAGATCTATAAATTGTGCTAGGTTTCATTTGAAAATCATCGAAAAAAATCTCAGACTGAATTCTCAATCTGAAAAATATTCATAGCATAGGAATCCAGCCTTTTGTATCTTTGTAAACCCTCTCTAAATCATGTTTGTATAAACCTTTTTGAAGGAAATAAAACCAGTTCATTTTCATAAATATTCAAGTGTTGAAATTTTCTTATAGAAATCTTTTAAGCTTATATTTCTCCTATTTTTCCAAAATTCTCTAACCCTGCTAAGGCCGTAGTGATTACACTGTTCGAGACAGTAGCTGTTTGGAATCATAAGTCCCGTGAAGCCAGGAGGGCGTTTGGGCAAAAACCAGTTAGGCTTGTCGAGGTGCTTGAAGACGAGTCCAGAAGGAGGATTAAAGAATTGAGGACATTAAGGAGGTAATATATTTTTAAAAGATTTAGATAGTAAGATTTCTTTACTTGATGTTATGAATATATATGGTTTTAGAGTACTTCATTATTAATTATGAGTTTTAGGCGAACATATTTTTGAAGCATATAAAATAGTAAAATGAGTAAAGATTTTAATATCATAAAAAATCAATTTAAAAGAAAAAATAGTTATAAACATAAAACAACAATTTTAAAACCACTAGAGGATTTACCTGAAGATTTAAGAATCCTTATTGCAACATACAATAATAAAGAAGATTATGTTCTTGATTTTGTTAATAAAAACATAAACCATGAAATATTTAAGAAATACGTAAAAGATTTAGAACAACTAGATAAAGAATTAAAAGAACTTTGGGAAGAAGATAGAACAATAGAAAATTATATTTGTATGCTTGGTAAGAATCGAGAAAGAATAAAACTTATAAAATTCATATATAATGAGAAATGAGATCTACCTCCCTTTTGCTAAAGAAAAGGTATTAAATTTTAAACAAACCAAAAGTTTAGGGCAATGAATTTTCAATAGTGAAATTAAAATCGAAATATTGCCTTTCAAAATAGAACTCTTGTATTCAGATTGTGCTCAAATATTATAAACATGTCTAAGGTATGTCAATGTTTACAAACTTGATACTTATTTGTCACTTGTTTGAATAATTTGTGGCTTTTATATAATTTATAATTTTATAGGACCAAATCTTATATGTTTAAAACTTTGATGGACTCAATTGAATATTAAAACAAATTTTGAATAGGAAGGCCGGGATTGGAAAACCCAATCAAGGGTAGAAAAGAAAACCTTTTTCAATTCAAGGCATTTTGAAAATAAAATTATAAAAATAGGGTATTTTAAAAATAATTTCATTTATATACATCATAGAATACGAAAATTTAATTTATTTGCACGAACTCATTTAAATTATTAATGTAAGTTATTCACCCACCAACTCTCTAAAACCAATTTCCAACAAGAAAAAAAAATTATAATCCATTATGGATGTGGAAGGGGAAATTATTGGTGGTTTGAGCTCGTTCGTAAAATAAACCTGATTTTCAGCGTGTGGAGAGAGAGAGAGAGAGAGAGAGAGAGAGAGAGAGAGAGAATTTTGACATTAATGGCGACGAGAAAACCACGTCAATAGTTGTGCATGGCGGCCCAATGGTGGAGTCGGGAGCGTATCTCGATCGTGTTGAAAGGGACATATATAATAGCCGACGACTGCAAGTGTAATCATAGAGACAGAGCAGAGCAGACCATTCAGTCACTGGAAAGTGGAACCCACCCCCCCACCCCCACCCCATTATTATTAATTATTAATTGATCCGCCTCTCACGTGCATCTCCTTCAATGCTCGTGTCTTCATTCATTCATGCATATCCCTTTCCATTTTTCAACCTTTTCCATGCATCATCATTAATGTTATGTATGGTTCATCAATTCAATTTAATTCACCATATGGTATGTCTATTGTGTACGTGGTTCATGATCCAAATTGACTCTATTTTGAACCAAACATGGAGTTGATAAGCATAAACAAACAAAATAAATAAATAATATTTCAGAAAATTTATGGATGGAACTCATCCATACCAGACCATTATCGTCTATGGGCTAGGAAACGAGAATTTTACAATGTTAAAGATATTAGATATCACAACAGAAAATTTATGTAAAGTTGAACTTGAATTTGTTGCATACATACAAAGATATTCTAGCATATTATCACATTCGAGGAAGGCGTTGTAACAATCAATAATGTTAGGGACATTGTTTTATGATAAATTGAAGAGACAAGATGGAGGGTGGGCTTAAATAGAAGCATGGCCAGGCCTCCTCATGGTATCACATGGAATGTTAACAGGTAGATAATACTAGAATAAACCTCCCAAGACAAGATAGTCCAACAACCTCAAGGCTCAAACCCTTCACATGGGAACATCAACATTCAAGACTCGCGATTACTAGGAAAAACAAGTGTCGCCATTTCATTCCCATCTTCAGATTGAAATTGTTCATGCTATCACAGTCCAACTAATATTTTCGACTGTTGGATTTAGATATAATAATGTCAAATGTGTTAAAAATAAAAATAAAATTATTACATTATTATACTTAATCCAACAGTTAAAAACACCAATTAGGCTAGCCAACTGGATAGCATCTAATAAGCCCTTTAGATCAGACTATTAGTCACCGATGTCGAACTTTGTTTTATTTATCTTTGTCGGGCCATCCGTTTTCCCCCTTTAAAAAGAAAGTCTTAAAGACGAAAGGATTTTCTACTGGCACATCTTTTGACATAGAAGCAGAAAATTTCATCATATCAAGCCCATTTAATGTTTTAGCCATTGGATTTAAAGATAATGATATGTAGTATTTAAAAAGTAAAATTATGACATCATTATATCCTATCCAACAATTAAAAAAACCCACTTAAGTAATATCCAAAGTAGTTAACATCCCTTGAGCCCATAAACACAAGCACAACACAGAATATGAATATTAAGAAGGATGGCCATTTATATATCACTCGAACTAAAACTCCATGTATAATCAACTTTCAGCATGAAAAAATAGTCCTGCTAAGATCTAAGAATTATTTCACGGCAACAGATTCTTTGCTTAATGTTTTCCCTTCATTTAGTTTTTGGCTTTATCATCATCAGGTCGTTCAACTTAAGCTTTCTCCCCATAAGACCTGTGTCTGAGTGATCCAGAAACTACTTGCGCAAAATATAGGCATTTTCAGCAAATGGGGAGAATAAGGCACCAATCCCAGTCAGATACTTGGTTAAACATAAAAACACAAAGCTCCTTCATCCACACAACTCCAAACTTGCGGGCAGATTTAAACCGTATACTCCCTTTTCAAGTCCTATATAATTCTTTAGAAATACAATAATTCATCCATACTTATGCTCAATGCAATTAACTGAAAGTGCAGGTAAACATTATATATTGATAATGTGAACCAAACACCAAATAATATTGAGTCTGTTGCTCATTAGATACATCACTAATACAAAATTCAGACATCTCATTATAGTCCATTCGTAGAAAGGGACCAGGATGACTTGCCCTTATTCAAATCAAATGTAATTCAATCAGAGACCGCCCAGCAACAAGAGGAATCCACTCAAGGAATGGTTCGCTGGTAAAGAGGCAAGGCACCGAGTGCTTCACGTTCAGCTCTCTCTCTCTTGACCTGCAGCAACATTATAAACAGAAAGGTAAAACTTCAGAAGGAAATTATACATAAAAGATTAAATCAATGCACAGCACAAGAACCATATGAAACAGAAACGCTGAGCAACAAAAGAACTTTGCATTTCCACATTAGCAATGTTGTTTCTTGTTTTAAAAACTACATAGGCATCTTCTCAGCCTCATTAACCCAATTACTTTTCAGGACGTTAAAACATTATATCTCAACTCAGTAATTAAATCATACAAAAGCTACATCAATATGGTAAAAAGCACGCATGCAATATTTTCATGGAAATAGCTTCAAAGGAGAAAGCATCCAAAAAACATAATTACAGTTTTCTGCAAATATACAAGGAACATTATGTATTGATATAGTCACTTACAAGAGCTAGCATCTCCTGAAGATAGCTCCTAAACGGTGTCTGCATAGCCTGTGAAAGAAAATACAAGAAAACATAAACAAACAGAAAGGTTGGCAAACTAAAGGACTGCTATATAACAAAACCATAGATGTGAAGTACAAGAAATGCACCAGCGACAAATATATTTATATATACACATATATAAACAAGATATTTACACAAGGAGGCTTGCTGATATCAAGTTAAACCAGGATAAGCACACAAAACTCAAAAGATAGCAACCAAATCAAAATAAAAGTCACATGGATTTTGTTCACCATCCCACCTTAAATGTGGCTAAATATACTAGGATCAAACACAAAATTTTTAGCTACAAGTATGTGACAGATAACGCAAAAGGCCAGGAAGGTCACGTGTAAAGAAGAGCTAATATGCATGTATTGCCAGAAAGTGAAAGAGCACCAGAAGCAAGAAAATGAATATCTTCACAAATAGAAAGAAATAAGATTTCTCTCAAGCATGCTAAGAGAACCTAACTCTAATAAATGGTTTCCTAGCCATTAACATAAATACTGTTATTGGCATCAGATATCAAGCATACAATGCAACTGAAATTATTCTTATCACAGATGTTAACTTTTCCACTTTTCCCTGTATTGCCCACAGCATACCTAGAGCACTTATTCCATCACAGATAAAGCAATGCAAACAAATGACGGCAACTTACTGATAAAGATCGAATTGTAAACCACATGCAATGTTGGACAAAACAACCATTTCTCGAGCGCACAATAGTTGGTTACAGACAATTATTTTGTCCTCAGGGAACTTCAAATCTGTAAGTATTCTACATGCCTTACACATCAGATCAGACCACCCCAGCACCCAAAAGAAAAGCTAAAATGTTGCCGAAAATCACATTCCCGATATGTCTAATTATGTAACTGGCCAAAAAATGTGCAATAAAAAGTGGCATTTATTCTCATTCTTCAATTCCTATAACTGGCATGTGATTAGCATATGCAAATGAGAAATACAGAGAGAATTTTATAAGAACCACATCACAAGAACGAAGAACAGAATTTATGAACTATGGCATGCTCAGTAATGTGGTTCATGACTACATGCGGCTGGGAACACTTTGAGATTTTAGTCTTAATATGGTAAAACAGACTCATTTTAGCCTCAAATTAACTGCTATCACTTGGATCCAAGAAGCTTAGTATTTACTTTCAACCACCCATCCTATTCCAGACACAAATATTCCAGCACTACCTTAGGAGCGTAGCTCGTTCCCAAAAAGTGATTTATAATCATTTTCCTCTAGTTGATTTAATGAACAAAATACGCCATACAAAGTAAATATAAGAAGCAACTCCAAATTATTTTCTTCACCAGAACCTGAAACTAAGCATTGGTAAGTTCTACGGCCAACTGCCTCATCAAATGGTAAATCCGCCATCAGCCTATCTCCTTCAGTATGTAGCAACTAAAAGCAACCCAAGCAATTCTCGATCAGGAATGAAACAATTCAACACAACAATATCCAAGAAACAAAAAACAAATTTGCAATAATAAGCAGCAAATCGAATTTTTCCCAATTCCTCAAGAGCTCCATCTCCCAAAAAATCAATACACACACAGAGGAAGTCACCAGAACGACGGAATTCAAAATTCGCATATAATACATGAATATCAAAATCAAAACACACGTCCACATACAACCTACTTTCCAATTACCCTAATTTTCCAGGGACCCAATACCAATTCGAATAAGTCTAAGCACAGAGGCGTTAGTCAGATATCACAGTAAAGGAATACCTGGAGATCCTCTGGAAGGTACTCGTGCTTCATGGAGAGGTCCATAGCGCGCTTGAGGCGCTGATTCCTCGCATCGACTATCTCTCTCGGCAGCCGATTCAGCGCCTCCTTTATATCCAGATCGTACATCGGGTCGTATAAATCGTCATATCGAAGACCTGATTCCCAAATCACAATTAAGAATAAAATCAAAACACATCAATGAGTACACCCCCGGAAAAACCACACACATTTCCATCTAAGTACCGTATTTCCTGAGGCGATTAGATAGGGTTTTCATGTGGAGAGCGGCGAGGGGGTTGCGGCTCGGGTCGACGAGCCATTTGGATATCGCAGACGCCATAGGAGCTTCTCTCTGAAACTCAGAAGCTTTCTCTCTCTAGAACTTTCGTTACCAGCAATTTCTTCTTTCTTCCGATGTATAGCTCTATGACTGTGGTCCTTGTTAAATGTTTGTGAACTGAAAAGCGACTTTTGCAATATGAGGTGCGAGACTTCAGGAAAATATAGGAAACTCGATTTCTAGGCGAAATTGTAAAGAACCGCATAGAAGAGCACAGCAGGCAATTTGAACGGGGTTCTAGGGCATTCCTTGGGCCGGGAAATTGGTTATTAATGAAAACAGAGAATTATAAAATATATAATATGATGAATGATGATAAAATATAATAATAGTTTCCTGTTTTCAGATTATTTCTGTATTCATCTCAATATTCAATTAAAATTTTAACTTCTTAACTAAACTTTATTTTTTATATAATTTTAACAGTATTCAGTCTTCAATTTACTATTTGTTAGATTATCTTTTTAATCATGTATTTAGAAATAATTACATTGACTTGTTAAAACATCAAATTTTGGGTAGAGAAAGGGATATGATGAGTACATAATATATATGTTCCACATCGGAAGAAGACGAATCACTTGGTTAGCTAATAAGTGTCAGCCCTTCTCTTATCTTGTGAGGTACCTTTTCAAAGGATAAAACCCCATTTGGGCACCCTGTGCTCTTAACGGTACTGGACAATACTTCACTTGGTCGGGCTTTCTGGGTGTGTATGGATATGGGCTTCATCATAATCAAAGAATAAAAATTACAGAGAAAATTACTAAAAAATCCTTAAAATAATTTTTTGTGTGAAGACCCATTAAATTAATTTCAACAAACAAAAAAGACCTTCCACCAAATTTTTTTATTCAAGAAGTTCAACAGTTAATTTTTTGATTATATCACTCTTGAGTTCTTAGAGTAAAATGCTCCATGAAATGATTCAATTTTTTTAGATATCTTTTTCTATAAGTTCTTTAAATTGATTTGTATTGTGAATGATTTAAATAAATCAAACTATTTGAGAAAATTATTGTCTCAAATATTAGGATCTACTTAATTATGACCATTAAAAAAAAAGAAAAAATCTCATATATTAAGTTTGACAAAGTTTGTTCTATATATAAATTAACATAGTTATTAAGCAATTAGAAAATGTCTGCTCATAATTATATGAGAAAAATCCAATCAAGCCCATTAATTTGTTAGTTTCGTTGAGAGTTGAGTAGAAGAAAATGAGAGTTTTCCTTCTTCCATTTTGAACGCAAGAATGAGACATATATATATATATATTTACAACAAATGAAATTTTTGGTTTTCTTAAGTAACTTTAATTGCAAAAATTTTAGAACTTTTGCATTTTTGGGTCTAAGCTTTCGAATTATGCAAATTCAGAAAAGGTGTTAATATAATTATAAAAGTTACAAGAGGTCGGAATGTAATTAACCCCATATTATTATATCCACAATGTCTCAACCACGAACAAAGTCATCGAAATTAAACTTTGCAACATGAATTAAAGAAAGAAAGAATGAAATCTGTTTGATACATATATATATATATATCTGTCTAGATTTCCTACCAGATTTAGTAGACGTGCCAATTGAATAAAATAATTGTAAAAAAGAAGCTAAAAAAGAATATATCTAATCTTCATTGTTCATCTACTGCAGAATTTATATATAGTTACATGTATGTAATGGTTGGTAGTTCTCTCTCTCTCTCTCTCTCTCTCTCTCTCTTCGCTATTCCCCACCATTTTTTCTCGAAAAATGCAAGAAGAACAGTGATTTTCTACACTTTGAGTACAGAAAATAATATAGCCTATAGAATTCATTGCTTCAATTCATCCTTGCATTTTTCGCATTTTTAAGCCTTTTTGCTTCCTTCGCTTCCCATTCTCTTCCTTCATGTTAGTTTGTAGTACTTATAATATAACGAATCACGCGTGCGCAATCCTTAGCGCCCACCACCGGTCTCTTCTGGGATAACCTGAAAAAAAAATAATCCGCGCTTTAGCCTTTATGAGGGCTCGTGGAGTAGTGGATTTGTGGATCGTTAGATCATATGTTATGATGTCAGCATATTCTCATCCAACGGTTTACAACTCAGTTTGAGTGTATATAACCCTATAACGCATGCAGATGGAATGAAATGACCTTGTTATGAGCCACTCACCTGAAGCTGCCTCTCGTTGAAGCTCACGGACCGATGCTTTAATTCGCCTCTGCGGGTCGTCATCTCATCCAGTATTTCAGCAGAAGATACATCAGGTTGATCTTCATCACCATCGGTATCAGTTGGTTCTGCATCCTGTTATCAACGAACCAAGAAACATGAGAAGAACGATGGAGAGGTAATGAAATAGTAAATATAGCCGTGTTCGAAACATTAGGAGGATAACACCAATATAATATACCCTGAGAGAGAGACTCCTCCTCGAACGACCAATGACTTCTTCGTACTCGGATGCATCGAGTTCCTGCAGATACTGAGGTGGGAACATCTTTGGAAGAAGGTGCTGCCTTATGCTTATCAGAAGGAAAAATGGTAATGGGAACAATATTCCAGCAATGGGTATCCATGTAATTCCGAAGCACAGCAAGAAATAGGCTATCTGGAACATTGTGAACCAGATGATGTATTTGAACGGCACAGTCTCCACAAACGAAGCATGGTAATCTTGGATAACTCTGCCAAAGCAAGAACCATCATCGTAAGTTAGATTAATTCAACCAGCATTAATTTTTTAAGCATGAAATGTGTCGAGCGCTCACTTGAAACGACGGCCGGGGGGGATAAGGAGCAGCAGAATCCTCTCCCAGAACTGGTTGCCGGGGAGACTATCAATAGCCATGTAGGCAAAGTATCCCCACAAAACTGAGGTAGGTATCATCTTGATTACTGGCATCGCGCATACAGCAACTCCCACAAGAATGGATTGTAGCAAGTTGCTGACTCTTTGCTCGTTTACTCGAACAGGCAAGTGGAGATCGATATACTTTTCGGGATCAAACTTGCCATTCGCATCTCCTTCGTCGTGTTTCAAGACAGCTTCCTTCAGGCCGGCCAACTCTTTTTCAGCAGCTTGCTGCAGCAATATAGGATTAGGTTAACTAATTTATAACATGCTTTTTAACTTTGTGCAATAAATAATAATCAGCAATGGAGGCCAACTGTAAGGTGAAAATAAGTTACGAGGAAGGTATGTGTAATTGTATATAGTTATAGGGGATGGCGTCGTAATCACTGCAAGAGTACTTACAGATGGAGCATCCTCCATCTCAATGAACACCGCATGCATTCGTCCGTATATCTCCGAGTGGCTTGCTTGCTGTTCCATGCCCTCCTTTGCGCTCTTCACCATTTTCTTCCGTATCATCTGGCAGGATCAGGGCTTAAATTGTGAATACATATATATATATATATATATATATGTGTATATACTAAATTGAACACCAAGTAAAAAGATACTCTTCACAATCATGCTGCCTCTTACCTGCTTCTTAAGGACCGCAAGACTTCTAGTATGCATAGGGGACTGTGGAAGTACACCATTCGAAGGAGGAAGTCCAAGTAATCCACAAACCAAAGTCTGAAAATAATAAAAGGTCGGCCAGGTCGATACAATTAAAAGAAAGTGTAAAAGTCCATAATCACAGCTTAAATTATCTACTATACCATGACTCCCAGCACGAGGATATCGTAATGGTAAGCAGGTGGATTTTTCAGATTGAATTCCTTCTGTTGTGCCAACTGTGAAGCTACACTGTGATCAAAAAAGTATAGACCTGCGATCATCAAAGCCGGTATAATGGCAGCAAAAACATACAGTGCTGGTACCCTTGCCATGTCCTGCAATTTCATCGGACAAAACGTTTTGAAATCTGCATTAACTCTGATGGTGGGAGTCCTATTTGGCATGCTAGAGAATAGGATAATTTACATTAAATAATATTATGGAAGCAGGGACTGAGCCAAAGAGAAGAGCAGGGGCTGGTAGGGGCAGTCACCCCTATCATGTCTGTATGGAACTATATTTTTGCCCCTGTATCTAGCTCTGTCCCGGTAAGCAACACATAAGAGGTTTATGACTTTCACCAGATTCAGGTTCATCATCAATTCGGTACCTTCATCACCGTCCAATGATACAATGATGCAGATTCCCAAGGAAGAGGACAGAAGAGCCTTCTCGGAACTCCCTCAGGAACTTTGCCTGGCATACCATAGGATAATGCGGTCCACACCACCACCATCAGCGGAACACCATAGTCTGCAATAAAACTTCGCAGCCACCCTGTGCAAATTGGCCAAGGTTGATTGTTTGGTTAATAAGTTCAGAAAGCAATGAAGTTCCAATTACCATAAAGCCCACCCTGTACCTGCACCGTAACGCCAGGACCTAGCTTTTGTGCTCTTCATGGAAGTGATGAGCACGCCAAAACAGAATATGACTGCAAGCAACCCATTAACATAGAGCCAGTGAAATTGGTATCTCTCTTCTGCAGGATTATCACCTTCTGGCATGTGGAATTCACTTACCACGCCCTGTCTCAGGCATCAAAACTCAACAATATTAATTATCCTAGCATTGAAGATAGTATATTTACACACAAACACATATAGATAGATAGATATATATATATATAACTTTAAAGTGCGGGGATGCATGTGCATCCCGGCTTCCATGTGGTTCTGCACCAGCAGAATATAAAGACTGAAGGCAGGAAAATTTATAAGTGAATGACGAAAAATAGTACCTTGATGGCCTCTTGAATGAAAAGAACAGTGATTAACATGCCAAAAAGTTCCCCTGCCACCCTGGTAAATCGACTGATGATGGTACAAGCATTGAATATAGCTAGTAAAAACAACATCAAGGCAGTCCAGACGCAAACCCTGTTTATTAGAAAAGAAGATCAAAATTTACAGGTTACACCCAACACAAAATCTTCTGGTTCAATATGCAAGCAAAAAATCAAACTATGAAAAAATAAAAACGAAGTAAAAGAGACGAAGGATAGTTTTGCTTACCATCCAGCCCAGGCTAAATACAGTTCCTTTCCGATACTTTTTTTGGCAAAATCATACAAGTAGACATACATTATAATGGTAGGTTCTGCAACCCCTAAAATCAATAATGGCTGTCCACCAAAAATTGAGTGTATGATCCCACAGATAGCTGTAGAAAGAAGAGTCTCAACGGTGCTCAAGGTTCCATCTGTTACATAAGAAAAAAACTTTATAACAACACACAATAACCGTATTTCTCTTGGTGGGATAAACTTACAAGGGAATATTCATATACACTTTACTTATTTAACATGGTGTTTAATAGACAGTTAAAACTGACCTGTGTCCCGACTCAGCTGCTCTCCAAAGGCTATCACAGGGAGAGCAGAAGCAAAGAAAATATATGCTGTCGGAGCAAGAATCCTGAAATGGTGAATGGCAACAACATTAAGTATCAAATTGACCTACTTTGATGAAATTGTTCGCATACAATCAAGAACAGACAAAAAGAACGCACCTTGCACCCGAACTACACGCACCAATCCAGTCTTTCTTGTAGCATGCCAACCTTCCTTTAAGATCACCTTTGACTCCCTTGAATGCAGGAGACATGGTGTTTGCTGTAATCAAGAACAACTAAAACAGGTAAATAATATTACTCAAAGTGCAAATGCAACCACTACAACATACTGTCCATATAAAGGAAAATATATACAACTTATTAAAAAATGCCTCACTATTATAGAGCCACAGAAGTGATTGAAGTTAACAAAAATTCCTGATCATGACTAACGAACGAAAATTCCTGATCACGACTAACGACATCTCTGTCGGACATGGTCAATTAAAACATAAAATAATCACTTAGGCACATGGAACCCTCTGGTTCACACTAACCACCATACAAAAAACTAATCATATTTGAAGTGATTTAATAGAGCAAACTCCATGCTTTGCAAATTGTGACAAGGAAAACCTGTACAAATAAGGTGCATGTTCTCTCAATAAAATAAAATTACTCAGACCTGCAAAGGAGTTAATTTTTTAATGCATATTCCCAGGAGAGACCACATCATAAAACATCATTTATATAGACTACCAAGAAAAAGTACCATCCATGGACAACATAGTGACCCAGTTTAAATTCTTAAACACCTAACCTAATCATATTTTTCATTTTTTCTATACATATTTTCAAGAAAACTGAAGTCCTGAAATATAAATGAAGAACAACTAATATATCCGATCCAAACATGTGATCATGGTTAAGAAGGAAAATCCCATTAAACGTAATGTGATTATATCAGAGAAAGTAAAAAACACAAAAGGGGAAAAAAATCAACAAGCACAATCTGTTCTGGCACCCATAAATATTTCAAATTCAATCACCACCGCTGCAATGCCTGCAACTATCTCTGAAACACAACCCATAAATTCAAACAACCCCCAAATTCTTGGACATGCACAACAATCACAACAAAGAATACGTATCAATCGTAACAAGCCCACGTAATATAACGAAGAACACGGACCTTGGAAAGAAGGCAAACCACGATGGGTCCCGATTAAATATTTCGAGAGAGAACTCTCGAAAGTGGGTGGTTCCGCAACGCCGATGAGATGAAGAAGAATAAGAATAAGAGGGCCTGTTATCAAAAAAGGATTCTTTATTTTTTCCGGCAGCAAAGCGCCGCCGGAGGAGATGGGGAATAGTTTGTAAAGGAGAATCAGGAAACTCTTCCCCCTTTTATTTGCTTGTTGAGTTTCTTATCATCCTCGTTTTCTCCTCCTATTTTCTCTCTGAGCCAATGGAAATGCAGGGTAGAGAGAGGAGGGAGAAGAACAGATGAGAGAGACAGTACAGGGGAGAGACAGAGGAAGGTGAAGAGTGTGTGTATGGGAACTCTGGTGTTGGTCCAAAATATAAAACATCGAAGAGAACGGTGAATAGGCCCCAGTGGATCTGTTTTGAAAAATTACTCGGTCAAAAATAAATATTTTTTGTGCCCTTTTTGGGACTGGGGCAGCTCATTCACAGAACAATCCTTGTAATGTTTTCACACTTTACTTGCCATATAATAATAAAGACTATAAACTATAGTATTGTTTTGACTCAATATGGAAATATATTTGTAATTTTGATATGAAATCGGAGAAAAATAACTCCATTTTATAATTGAATTTTGGATTTAATTTAAATAAATTTTACTATATATTCTGGCCACTTATCAATACATGAATATACCGTATAGTTTTAACAATTTAACACGTAAGAATTTGCTAACGATGCTTTGACTTAATGGTTAAGGTTGTGGCGTCAAGATTTTTAGGCATGTGGTCTTTGATTTGATTTTTGTATGTATTGTTTCTTTGTAATGTGTTGGCTATTATTATCGATTTATGGAAAAAAAAATGGGAAAAGAAAAGAAAAGGAGCACGTCAAGGATTTTAATTGGACGTTTATACACTCGAATAGTCAAGAGAAAGTTTTAAAATTCAATGTTAAAATTTGGAAAAATCTATTATGAGTATGATGTTACACACAATGATGTTTTGAAGAAATTTGAGAATTTTGATTAACTTAAAATATATACTACGTAGTCTAAACCAATAGGGTTAATGCTTGTACGTTTGGGAATCTTGATACTTGTGCTGGCTTCTCTAAAATGGAAATATCCCTCAAGCTTTAAGTAATCAACTTGTAGCTGCTCATTTTATTTACCGATTTTATCTATACTATTATATAAAGCACTAATTTTATATAATAATTATTTTAATATTTTTTATCTATCATTTGAGTTTACACTCTCCTCCGTCTCTCCTCCATGTTTTTCTACTTTTTCAATTTCCTCTCTTATCTCCCAACATGTTGTTTTTCTCTATTTGTATTTTTTTTTAATTTTATTTTTACTTTGAATTGTTTTATTTTTTACTTATCATTAAATTAATGAATGTACTAAAAATAGTCAAGAAAAAATTATACTCATATAAAAAATTAACAAATGTTTATAATCTATACTATCTAAATTTAAACGCATAATTAAGTTTTATTATTTTCTGTTTTTGCACCCGCATCGAATGTGCCAAAATGATAGTACACATATACGGATCTACCACCCACATGCATACATTACTATAATTCAAACATATGACGATAATTTCACACCCTTTTAACGGTAGAATACATGTTTTTTAGGCCAGAGGCTCGCAAGCAATTTGTAGTTTTTTAATTGATGATTATTTATCTTTTTATGATTAAATTAGAATAGCAATAGCAATAATGAAACGACCTCTACTCATCACCAATTCCAATATATTAGAATTTTTTCCGGTTGACATCTCTAGGGTGTCCCGAGTTGATTGTAATCGAAAAATATATTAGAATTTTTATTCAACAAATTTAGTTTAACTTAATCCATATCATTTCAAATGCATGATCTCCCAACTTCAGTTTTTTTTTTTCTCCAAGTAAAAGGAAGTTGTTAGTTGTTATACTAATTTGCGAAACTCGTTCTAACTACATCATTCGTTCATGATAATTTAAAACATACGAGGACACGATAGGAGTTTCAGGTAAAAATTTAATAAAATTTCAAGTATCCTATATCTTTATAAAATTTATTAAACTTTTATTTATATTAGTAAATGAGCAGGGTTCGCATTGTGTGCATACAATTTTTATTTTTTTTCTTAGAGTTTTAGTCTTTTACGTATCATCTAATTCGGTCAGTGTTGTCTAGGAGCATTGCTCCGAAGCCTAACCAATTTATAGATGTTGATTTCTTGAAGAAATAATAATGGACGAAATAAAATAAAATAAGTATTTTGTAAATGCAATGTTTCATGTGCCAATTTTCCGCCTTTTTAGCACTCTTTTCTTTTATTTGACAACACATGTGTCTCGCTATTGCATACATCAATTATTTAAATTTTTACTACATTTGTTTGATTTTGTCAAAATTAAATAAACGATGTGACTAGGGATAGCTTTGGTAGGTGACTTCCAAAATTAATATATTCTTTCTATTTTCAGTCTAGTCAAATTTGTGGAATTTGGAGCGATTGATTTAAGGTTGTTAGTCATGTTTCCTTTTTCTGTGACTAAATGGTCCATACTATGTGGTCTCCTATAAGATATCAAGTCCAAGTTCTTCATCTTTTTTTTTTTTTTTACATATATATATATATATATATATATATACATATAACAACACACACTTGCACGTTCTTTGAACCCACAAGTGTACATTATTAGAATTCAAACCCTTACTAATATTCACCACGCCTCTAAAGACATAATAAACATCCATTAGACCAAGGCTGCAAACGAGTTGGTCTATTGAAGTTTTTATTTTTTATTTTATTTTTTTGTTCTTTTTTAATGGGTGTGTATCTCACTTTTAGAGGCATGAGGAGTTATGATCAAGTGATTGAAATCAGCAATGCATGGATAATATGTGTGCATATTATAAATAATAATAATAATAATAATAATAATAATAATAATATTGGTATCTAATATCTTAAAGTTATAGCTTCTTCGAAAATGTGAAAGCTCATTTCTTGGAAGTTAATTTTGGTACAGTGATTGTTTGTTTCCGGTAATTAAATACAATAATTAGTAGTAGGCGGAGCCGTGGAGGAACGTTAAATCTCTTGATGAACAATAAATATTGGTTAAATCATTAGATGAATGCATGTTGCCCAAAGCCTTACATTCATTGTAACAATCATTAAATGTGGAATCTAAATAAGATTATAATTTAGCAATAATAAGTTAGGTCCATATTTCTAAATTCAAAATTCATCCAAAAAGTTCATAAATTTTGAACCTCATTCATTGCTTTAACGTTAAAGTCGAGGTCATATCAGCCAGTACAGTTTAAGATTTCAAAAATTTATAAATATGAAAACTTGTTTACCGTATAGCATTATAGTTACACTTAATCTAAAATATTAACGTAATATTTGAAATATAAAAAAAATGAGTTTTAATGATATCATATCCTTATTTCTTATTGAGTGGAGTCGGTTAATTTGCCTAATTTACAAACTAACTTCAATCTCCCACCTAATGAATTGCAATTTCATACAAATAATAAAATTCCACCATTTTTTAATACGAAATAATACTTCACACGATCGGACCTCTACGGACACAAATTTAGAAATCAATCAAAATTTAAAACTCATTCCAAGTAAGAATAATTGGAGAGCGAAATTTCCAAGCCGCCAATCATGTGTTTTCTACTATAAGCAAAATTTCCAAGTATTATAACTGGGGGTCCACACGTGATCCAGATTATTTGGAGACCGCGTTTGGTGGTGTTTGGCAGCATTGACACGGATAAAATGACAGCTCCCCTTGATTGGTGGCTCCGCGTTTCGTCGGAAATGGTGTATTCCGTTCTACATTTGGTACAATATTTCGACTAGTGAAATAAGACGTATGTACAAAAGCAATGTAATAATTTTAATTTAGGAAATAAAGAAAAAAAAAAGAAAAGAAAATAAAAATACATACATGTTATCCGTCCACAGGTGCAGAGTTAGAAATTTTTATTTGAGAGAGGGACAAGATCAAATTTTTATAACATATTAAAAATATTTTTATTATTTTTTAAGGGAGGTGAAATTTAAAATATTCAAAAAAAAAACATTTACAATTTACCTCGATCTAGATTCGAGGGGGACGTTTGAACCCACCAGCCCCAACTCCGCCACTGTCAGCCTAATACACCAATCAATCTAGTGTGTTAATCAAATACAGGATCTATAACGCCGCTAGAGATTACCTACCGAATCCTTATGTTCGTCTTAATTGAATGCATGAAAAACATTTATATTGAGAAAAGAGAGACAAATATTCCTATCAATGTAGACGCGCTTGACGGTGGGGATCATATATAAAATATTTTAGTAGCAAACATGTTATTGGATATCTAAGAATCTTTGTCTTCTCCAAGTGAATTGAATTTGACTAGCCAACACGCCACTCACTAGAGTAACATATATGCACATGCAATAAAAAAAATTGGATCAATTGGTCCTTTTTGAGCTTGTCTAGTTATACATTATTTGAACCAACAAAAGTGTACCATAAAAGAAAAAAATAACCAACAAAAAGTGAAGTTATAAATTTTAGAACATGACCTCAACGTAGTCGTCTTCGAACTTCGAAAAGAACAAAACAAATAGGTGCGGCCAAGATTTGCATATTCTCACGGTTTTATTAATTCTCAATCTTCAATAATTTAATTTCTAAAACACTGACTTCACTTTTTTCCTTACATTTTTATTTTGAAGTATTAACAAAGACACACATATTTTGATGAATAGTCGGGTCTCAATTTCGCTAATCGAGTTAGGCCTCTTTGGCACTGACTTCACTTCATCTAGTACAAAGGTGAGGTTACAAAACTTCCATCAATTATTTGAGGGTATTTTGTGTTGGAAGCAACTAACCTATAATACTTGGTCCGATGAAAAGTAGGACTTAATTCATTAGCGCATTAGTGAGGCTGTGATAACCAAATTGGACTTAGTTTCAACATATTCTGATGAAAGAAATATTCCGTAGCATCTAGGTTCTCTTGATCAAAGAAGTCAATTGATCTATTTGTGGCGTGACGAGACTTTGTAACATGATGATTAATTATATCAATAGACATGATAATCTAATGATGGATTTGACATATAGCCCTCGAAAGGAAAGAAATAAAGGACTCAAATTTTGATGTCGTCTAATCTAAAACAAAAAGAAAAGATATTGTTAGGCTGAAAAATCTAAGCATGTGATATGCAACACCAAGCCATTCACGTGGTGGTTGTTAATTACAATCGTAATATTAAGATCTTATATTATCATCAATTCAACTGAAAACCTGCTCCCACTTAATTTCATGTCCAAACAAGCATGTGTAATGTGGGTGTAAACAATACCCTAAATATCGAGGACATGATTGATATTTGAGAGAGAATTATTTTCAGTCTTAGTTCTTTAATTTTTGACATTTTGGTATGATTTTTGTGTGGATATAAAAATTTGTCCACATTTGTCATGTAGAAATGTTAACCTTACACAATTGAAAGTGATTTCTAATACATTAACTTGTAGGATTAAAAAAGATATCTTAACATGACTTATTCGTGTTTATAGAATAGTAGTAGCAATAAGGTAATATATATATATGTGTGTGTGTGTGTGTGTGTGTTTGTCGCATAAATTAATAAATATTTGAATGGAAATTGACTTTTTAATTACTTTCTACGAATGAATAACGTATTGTACAACTTTGCTATTTCTCCCCTGCTGACATCAATTAACATAAAAATGATACTATATACGTAATAGCAACACATCTTACACAATCAAGAAATCTTGTAGCCTCGTAATTTTAACTGAAAATCAGCCTGAAATCTCAAACTGTATATATACATAACATTACCCCACAACAGCATTTCTTCTACGTATTGTATTGCTAACGCTGCTTCTAAAGAAACACAACAACCCTCTCCGCGCTTAGCGACGAAGATGATAAGGGCTAACCTCAAAAAAATCGAACTTTTTCACCAACATTTCACGTCCTTTACAGTGAGGAGATTCCGAGTAAATCTATCCGTTTAACCCACAACAGACATGTTTACAAACACACAGAATATTGCCCTCAGTTACACGTAACCAAGAAACATTAACCTGTACATAAGCAATGAGCGCGACGAGTTAACCTGCTTCAGTTAGATCTACTAATCCTTTTTCCTTTCTTTTTAGCCATAGCTGTAATGAATATGGGAGTCAGATGCTAGCACATTAAGAGAAGAGCATCGCGAGTGCGACCGAGCAGATTCAATGCTGTTGCAGCAATGTGATTGCCGGTTAGGCCAGCAAGAGCAAGTTGATCTTGGGGCGGCGCACCCTCTATGTAGTTGTCAGGTAGAGTGATGGGGCGCCACTGGAAAAAGAAATAGAACAAGGTATATAAGGAACGGACTTAAAAGGGAAATGGTAGAAGTAATGTAATTTCAGAGAAAAATGCATTAGGCTTCATTGCTGAAGAGGACAGTTTTCTATCACAGATGTCGTGTAGCATTTGGCGTCATATCAGAATATACATATAGATATATATATATATATATATAGAAATATGTAATAACTGGTTTATATATTTACATACGGTCAGGGCTTCCTCGCAAATACAACTGTCAAAGAGGGGGATGCTTTGGGAGAATAAAATCCCGAAACGATTTTTCAGGCGTTTGGTTTCAATCTTAGGGGACAAAAGCATTACCAGAAAATATTACCAAACATTCCGACAGAATTAACTAAATCCATCATGAGGATAACATAAGTAGAAAAGAGTTACCTTAATTCCAGCATCAAGCAGCCCGTCAAGAGAAATGAATTGAGAAACATGCGCTCCGAATCCTCCAACAGAGCCTTCCTCAACTGTAATAAGGAATTTGTGGTTCTTGCATAACATCCTAACTAACTTTATATCAAGAGGCTTGCAAAATCTTGCATCAGCGACAGTGACATCTATACCCAGCTTTGCAAGAAGGGAATGCGCTCTAAGACAATTTTGTACCATTGAACCATAGCCCAGCAGAGCAATATCTTTGCCCTCTACGAGTACTCTCCCTTTACCAACCTGCCCCATGGTTTAATATTAAAACGTCTATTAAAAGCTTTCAAGAACAAGTCCTATTAAAGAAAAGAAATGATTAATGTGAAAAAATTACCTCGATGGGCTCTTCCATGTACGGTTTGGGGTTCATCATGGCGACGGCACCTCTAGGATAGCGAAAGCAAACTGGCCTGTCATCAATGCGGGCAGCAGTCATCACCATACGAGCAAGCTCAATCTCATCAGATGGTGCCATCACAATCATATTGGGCAAACATGACATATATGTTATATCAAATGCTCCAGTGTGTGTTGCACCATCAGACCCCACCAATCCTGCGCTAGTAATAACAAAACGCACGGGGATTTTCTGTCGATCCACATCATGAACTACCTGAGAAGATTAATGGGAACAAATGCATCAGGGGGGGAGGGAGGGAGGGAGGGAGACAGAGGAGAGAAAGTGAGTGAATATGATGAAATGAAACCTGATCATATGCTCTCTGGAGGAATGCTGAAGGGATTATACAAAAAGGCCTCAATCCCCCACACGAAAGACCAGCTGCGAATGTAACTGCATGCTGCTCTGCCATGCCAACAGGAAAAAATTTGTCTGGCAATTTATCTTTCAATAACTGAAATGATGGCTCGATTCCCATGCCAGCATGGACCACCACAATATCTTCATCTCTTTCAGACTCTGTGATTAAAGCCTCTACAAAGTGGTCACTATATGTTTGAGGTCTAGAATTGGAGTTTAATGGTTCAATGTTTGAGGAACCTGCTTGCCAACATCATCCAAAGAGAAACACATTGAAGCACTGATAACAAATGCAAACACTGTAACATCTACAACCAAACAAGTAGTTTACTTAAAAGGAAAAAGAAAACCATTCTTACTTATTGGGTTATCTTCTATTTCATGATCTTCCTTTGTTATTACGTGAACGAGAACAGGACCCATTGCATTCAATGAAGCCACTTCAGTCAAAACACACACAAGGTCTTCAATGTTGTGACCATCTACTGGGCCAATATAGTACAATCCGAGCTCCTCAAATAGAGTTGATCCTGGAGGACCCATCATACCACGTACGTATTCATCAATTTTGGCAGCCCACTCATGCATTCCACGACCAATTTTCTTAGTAAGAACCTGAGAAAGATCACCAATGACAACAATAATCATCCCTGTTTATTGGAAACAAAATTGCTGACATATAAGAGAAGGGGAAAAACAGAAGACAACATTGTGTGCTCCACCTACATGTTGCACACACACACACACATACACATATATATATGTATATGCATGCATAAATGTATTCCAAAAAGTACACCCCGCATAAATACAGAAATCCTCGTGAATCAGTAAGGTATGTTGTGCATGCCCTGATGATTATCATTGCCAAACACCCTCATTAAAAGATGTCGTTCCAAAGAGAGATTATACTAGTTGTAAGTTTGGTAAAAGGTCACAATTGGTAAAAGCAATTAAGGTTTTACTTCTATAGATTACATGGATTGATCATCACCCCAAATTCTCAGAATAGAAAAATAAATTTCTCTAAGAAGAGGAAAATAATTACACTGTGCACAAGGAAAGAAAGTCATATTTCGTAATAGTGGATCATATCCTGAACATTATGGTAGTATTCTTTCTGAATGGAGGACAAGAATGATTACCTTAGCAAGTTCTCTAAATTTCCTGAAAAATTTACTCGACTGCAGCTTGCTCAGAGTACTAGATATGGAATTAATTGAAACTTTAGGGACTTGCTCGGGCTTTGGCCATAAAGAGTGATGACTGTCATTTAATATCACAACCATATTTGAATCCAAATAACCCGCATTGCTCATAGCCTCATAAACCTGTCCGGCCATAGTTGTTTCATTGCTAATCACAGTAACTATACGGTCTCTTCTTCCTTTAATATCTCGTGCAACTGCCATCCCTATAAAAAATTAAATTGAAATGGCTAATTGATTATTTCAAACCCATAACTGACTACTAGGTCTACAGAAAACAAGAGTAAAACCCAGAAAGGTGAGAAATGTAAGCTATTGGTCAGATAGAATGGTCAGTACCAAGTCCAGAAGATATACTGCTGCATCCATGCCCCGCTCCAAATGGATCAAATGCACCTTGACATGCATAACTGGATGGATCATCTGGCTTTCTAGCTCCATGCATGAGGGGCCTCCTCCCAGTGAGAAGCTGATGAGGATATGTCTGTTTAAGTCAATCGAAGCAGATAATAAATGAAGAGCCGTGGTAAATATTTAAGCACCCATAATAGCTGCCACACAGACACACACACACTTACACATGCCTACACATTAAGATTCCACAAGATACAACTATCAATGGGTAGAGGAAAAATGAGCTCAATTCTAATGAATTAACATTTAGAGGTAGGCAATTAAAATCTTACTTGGTCCTCCATATCCCACAGTATCTTGTCAAGTGGGGAATTAAAAACATAATGAAGAGCCACAGTTAGTTCTACTACTGATAGACTAGCTCTAAAAGATTTGTGAGTATTTGACTTGAAAAATAACAATTCTGATCGAATGTCATCAGCAAGCTGTCTTAATTCCTGCACAAGAATGCTTTAATTAGCCCCATTACAGCAACTTGAGCTTCAAAGCACAAGTAGGAAATACAATTATATCTCAAAGTTGCCGAACCTTTGGAGTTAAATTTTTCAAATGCATGGGATTATCAACCATATCAAGCATCGGTGTTGGAGCCTTCTCATTCATGGAACCATCACCATTCGGTAAACAATGTACATCACCAGCATATTCCTACATCAAGAAATGGCACGATATATATGAAATGTCAGAGTATAGGCCTAAGACAATGAGGAAAAGCCAGTATAATGGGAAGTATGGAATAGCTAAAGAAGCAATGACTTAGGAACAGTAGCAAATAGCCTAGATTACATAAAGATCATTCAACTTATGACCAAAAAAATTAGGTGCCAATTAGTACACTTTAGCAAAATTATATATTTAGATGTCAAGAAGCAAGTTTATACTATTTAGCCTGTTTCATGAATATCTCATTCCTCTAGGATCGCATCACCTAGTTTAGTTTAAAGCAATCAGGATAATAACAAGTCACATTCACATTTTACCACAATAACTAAGAAGAAAATCCATGTCGGCAATAAATCTTTCTCGAAGTCTACTAAGAACATCAACCTATACTCCACTACTTGTGTAAATACACACCGTATATATATACAGGTATATGAACCAGAAAAAAGATATCGTTCACAAACTTAAAAAAATTAAACACACACACAAAAGAAAAACACAAAAACCTTGGAAGCTGCAGCTGGGTAGAAGTTGATTCTTGAGAATTCAACATTTGAAGGGAAAGCAACACTTGAGGATCCGACTTTGGGAGCAATCAATCTTGAATTTTCACGGAAATGAGCATTAACACGAAAAGGGTTCTGGCAGTAACCACTTGCCATTGAGCAAGATGATAGAAAAACCGCAAAATTTTGCACCAAAACCCGATCAAATTCAAGATAACTCCACTAACAAAAATCAGATTTTGATTGAAGCCCAGAAAATCTTCTTGCTCAAGAATCATGTGTAGAGCAACAGGCAACTGTGGATTATTTGTTGTTGGTAGGAAGAGATCGAGTGATGTGGAGCTAAAAGACGAGCAGCGGATTTCTTTGAAAATCTGTTGGCAAAGAAAAGTATATGGACCATAAATGGACATTGTGGAGAAAGGGCCAATTTTTAGGGCTTGAATCTTAAAAAAACGGCCCAGGTTAAAGTTATGTTAGATTTCGAGCTACCAAATTGAGGCTTGATTGTTATTATTATTTTATATTTATAGAAAATGATTTGTTATATTCATAGTCTATTATAATCATAGCCTATTACAATCTATCAAATGTATCATTAGAAAGAAATTAGTTTCAAATTGAATATTACAAACAATCAACTGCATTAATAAAGGCAAAAAAAAAGTATCAAATTAATATATATATATACTCTTATATTCACGAGAATTTAAGATTACGAAAATTCTATTTTATTACTGAAATAAGACCTTATTGGCGAAATTCGTTTATTTTATGGTTGGAATTTTGAGTGAGTCGATAACTAATGATTCAATTGTGAATTTTATTCATAAATATTGAATTAAATCATTGATAATTAAATCATTCAAAATTCTAATTATAGAAACAAACGAGCCCTCTTAAATCTCTAAGTTTCCCCATTTGTTTATTTTTTTTTAATCAAATTGTGTACGTAAACTTTTTTCATCGTAAACAAAGAAAGAAAAATTTGAATTTGAATTCAAGACCGGCTATTTAACCTTTTTTTGATATTACGACCATCTACTATATATATACATATGTATATATATTATTAAAGAGAAGAAAAATATTAAAAACTTAAAATCCGTATCATAATTTACCAATGTCACCATCCAAAGTATGGTTGGACTAATCAACACGACTAGTTGACCCTGCTTAGCAATTCTAGAATTGTGACGTTTTGCTATAATTATGGATTGATTATTGGTTAATTTTTAATTTTGAATATTAGTTGATAATTTTCACCAACAAACACTACTGTACGACGTGCCTTGCATGATTGGTGGGGGGTCAATTTCATCACGGAGAAATTGGAATATACCTGATATTAACATAAGAATTGATCATTGAGGGGTTGTTCGTGTATATACATGTATATTTTTTATTTTTTATTTTAAATATTTTAAACCTTGTTCGTGTATATACATGTATATTTTATATTTTTAATTTAAAATATTTTAAACCTTGAAAACGAGTTTAGTTGAGTTTGATGTAGACAGATCTAGTTTATTATGGTTTTAGCATGAAAGGACATGCTTTTTCAATACTATATGTATGCACATTTTAGTGATCTGGGAGAGATTTATGGGGCTTATTATCTACTTTATTTAGGTCAAATCCAATAATTTTAAAAACAATGATAATAGTTTGGTAAAGCATGAGCGAGGAGAATTAAAATATAAATAAACTATTGAAAAATAATAAAGCAAACATGTTTAATTTTCATATTTCCAAATAATCATTTAAAAGACATTGTAATACGCCACTCGCCAAATACGTAATATACAATTGTGGTGTTAGTACACAAGTATACGAAGTACTCATATGCCGACAAGCACCTGGTACAATTACAAATTCAAATACAATCGTGGACTAACAATTAAATAAGTGGAATCGTAACTCAATATATATGCAACTCCATTGTCTACCCTTACTTGCTTTAATGCAAACCGGCTTCAATTTCTAGTCTGAGGCAGAGAACAGAAAGAATAGTGTTGCAAATCCAAATGACTTAGTAAGACAGAATATGCATATGCATACATATATATAACATAAATCAACAATAAAATAAAATTGAAAAGGAAATCGTGATTCTTATTGTATGCAACAGAAAATTGTGATGCTCTGAACAAATATTGAAAAAACTTCCTATCATGAATAATTTTTCAAAGCATGCAGGAGAAATACTTAAATGATCATGTCATAAATAATTTTTCAAAAGCAAGCAATGGCGAGCTGAGCTGACTGATAGACAGGTGTCCAACCTTATAACTACCCAAAACAAACAAAACATAATAGAAATTCTTACACCTCCCTTGTCAAGGAGCGATCTCGACCTAAACTGACGAAAGGCGTACCATGTGTCCATGCAATACACCAATCTAATCTTACGTGCAACCAACCTCCGACTGCAAATAAAATCAAATCCAATAGATGGGATAGTACAAAAGAGATCCTACCATCGGTCCATTTAGCCCGACAATCCCCTCTCACACATCCTTGGACCCAATTTCCCAAGGGTATCCCCAAGGGTGAAAATCATAATAAAAAATAGAATAGATATAACTCACAGTTTGAAAAAATGCAATATATACATATCCCTATATTCATACAAGTTTACATTATTACGAAAAAGAAATATACATTAAGATAACTAAAAATAAAATATACTATCAAAATATTATTCTCAAATGCAAATATATCTAACAGGCAAGAAAAGACATAAATCCCATAAAATCATTTTGGGTGGTCATACAAGAATATTTACTATATATAGTTCAATGCATCGTCAAATAAAGATTATAGCTCTTACCTAATTCGATTAAGTTGGCCAATAAATTGGGTTCGCTTGAATGTTTCAACTTGATCGTCCGCTAAAATTATGCAATTATAGCTGAAATTAGTATATTTATCCCAAGTAATGGTTATTAAAGTATTTTTGGCGTAGAATGTTGAGTTTTAGAATTATGTCGGATTGGAAAATGGATTTCAGATTTGAGATTTGTACGTCGAAAGCTTTGAAAATAGTTAAATTGACCGGTGATCGTTGACCGTTGTTGACCTCATTGATCGGTGGTCAATGCCTTTGATTGACGGTTGAATGGCGACCAGTATATGATAATGAAGCTCTTGACAAGGAATCAAAGCTTCAAATCAATTTTAGAAAATTCAAAATGTATTAGGAGTAATTGAAGTTTTAAACTTTAGTTTTAGGACTAAAACATGTTTATTCGAGTTTGATAAAATTCATTGCAATTGAACATTTCAAGGCAAATTAGATGACTGGAGCACTGCTTTTTGATGAGTTTTGAAGTTTCAATGTTTAAAACAAAGATTTAGAAATTTTGATTTCAAGAATGGAAGTTGTTCAACGGGATAGTTTTAAACTCATTTTTTCTCACAAAGTTCAAATGTAAAGTACCTATATGATTGTTTTTGGACTTAGTACGAAGTATGAGAAGTTCACAGGTTTAAGAATCACTTGATTTGGCCAAGTAAAGATACGAAGGCTCAAAAATTTTAACTCAGAAACCGAAATCTAGAAATGTTTTGGAGTGTCAAAAATGAGTTTCAGCAGCCAACTTTAAAAGGTTACTCAGATCTGTACAAATTAGCTTTAGATCTGAAATTTGTACCACCTCAAGTTTCATTCTACAGGCTTTCTAACAACATACATTTCATCAAATTCAAATAAAAGATAAGAGAGTTATGGACATTCGAATATAACTCAAGGAAACATAAAATCTGAAATTTTTTTTGATTTTTAGAAAATTATTTTAGACAACTGACTTTGAGAGTTTAGATAGGTCTGTAAAAATCTTTCCTATATCTAATTTTACCACCATCTAAAAGTTCATTCTTCAAGGTTTCTAGGGACATAAAGTTTGTTAAATTTGAGTAAGAAATGAAAGAGTTATGAGGGCTCAAAGTAAGCTACTCGTATCAAGCTTCCAGTAACCCAAAACAAAACAACCATGTTTGAGACTCTCTATGGATCTATAGGAAATCTAACTTTGGTCAAAATTAAAAACATATTAAAAGTTCACAAAACAAACTTTCTAACAGTATAAAGTGTGCTAAATTTGAATTAGTAACGAGTGAGATAAAAAGCTCAAAAAATGACTAGTTGCTTTTGAGATTGCCGTTATGGTTTTCAACGTCTAGTACGCAGCCAACTTCGGGCTCATCTCCGGATCAAACCGTAGGAAGTCTTTGGCACCTAAATAATTATGCAAACAATATGCAACAAGAAGAATAGATGGGAATGAATTTAGAGCAATTTTAACAAGAATTGAGAGAGTTATTGAAGCTCAAAATTACCTATTTCACTACAGATTCGTATGATAGATTAGTTAATTTTTTTCCTTCTTTTTATAGCAAATTTCTTGCAGATTTTGGGGGATGAAATTTTGTTTGAGCACATTAAAGTGAGGATGATGGAAGGCTGAATTTGATTTGGAAAGTTGTTGGAATTTGCATAAGTAATCAAATAGAAATAGGAAGAAGTCGTCGGTGGGAGGCAAAGGAATAACTGAAATGGCCATTTTCAATTTCATTATCTTTGCCGACGGGGACAAGCTCTTAATTTCTAAACCAACTTCAGTCCATTTTTATTTCTTTGATTCTTCTTCTTGTTTTTCTTTTCTTCTTTTTTTTAACAACTAACGACATATTTGACTATTTACTGTAAAGTAAATATAAGAATTTACTAATTAATATAATTAGGATGATACAAAGTAAATAGTGAATATAAGAATTTCTAAACCAACTTCAGTCCATTTTTATTTCTTTGATGCTTCTTCTTGTTTTTCTTTTCTTCGTTTTTTTAACAACTAATGGCATAATTGACTATTTACTGTAAAGTGAATATAAGAATTTACTTATTAATATAATTAGGATGTCACAAAGTAATAGTTAATATAAGAATTTATTAATTAACATAACTAGGATGTTACAGACATCCTCAAAAAAAATTTCAAAATGTGAGGCCTAATAAAATTTAAATTTGAAATGTAGCAAATGCACAATATGTTGAGATTAACTTAAGTCATACCACACATGTATATTTAAGAGCATCAAAAAAATTGTCCATAAATCCTCGCTCAATAGTAAGGTGGAAGTCTCTTAGTTAAAAAAATGAATTGTTTGTGTATTATGAGAATATATATATATGAGCAACTTTAGTAGTAATTATTTAATATGTCATATAATTGATATGACACAATATGTTTGGCGCCACGTGTTCGCCAATAACATTTGACATGTGGAAATTAACATGTCTTATTGACCATTCGATAAGAGATTTAACGTTTGTCTCTATTATTCTCATCACCTCCCACGTATTTTCAAACCGAGGTTCATTATCAAGGATGTCATGTTGTCTACCTTGACTCCCCCCCCCCCCCCCCCACACACTTGGTACTCATACTCGAAAGTAGCCCTCAGCAGCCTGACATATCTGATGCCACGAATCGCTTATGTACGGAGTCATACTGACTTGTATGAAATAACTCCACTATACTGACATAAATCATATTCAAATAGCGGCATCACGTTTAAGTGCCACCTGATTAGGCATAATCAACGGCAGCAGCCACCTTCATCTATAAATAGCCAAACATTTCATTGTTCATAAGTATAAGATACCCACTTAACAACTTTTTATAATTAACATTATTTTTTAATATTATGTTCGAAGAGGGTTTTTGCGGGAGATACTTCCGACGAATTCATGTATGCTCGTTGTCTTACTAAATTGAGGACCCATACAACAATCTCATTGGCTCGGGTCATCTTCTACTCAAAGACTTGGCCTAATCGACAATCCAACATCATTAATAATAATTATGAAAATTTATTAATTTGTGATTATTGTAAGAATTAAAGAGACATGTCCAAATATATGAAATCCTTTCAATTTTTTCATTTTATTTATTTATTTATTTATTTGGTCAAAAAAGGTTCTATGTTGGAGGCTTGTAGCTTAGGTTTATATGGAAAAAAACAAAAAACCAACGCGTTTACTTAATCTCCAAATATTGTATAATCCAAGTAAGCATTTTCGTAAAAGGAAAGTAATTTCCCAGGAACCGCCTCTTTATTACCCAAATAACAATTCAAGCATGTATCCTTGAAAGCAATGTATTCAATGGCTGCTAATTATTAGGATTTAATTTGGCCCAATCCCATACTTGTAAGGAACGCCTATATATTGCTCATAATCCTCTAATAACTCAAAACAGATCCTCTTCATAATTTGCTTTGAGCAATCCGGGTCTTGATTCTTAATTTATCCACATTATTAAATCTTTGTTGTCCTATAAAGCATAATCGAATAATCATATGAATACATATTTTTCTAAGTAATTTTATCTTTGCAGCTTGCGCTTCTTCAATCCGTACATACCAGAGGTTTAATTTCCTGATAAAGGTACGCATTGGACCGCCTCATTCTTTTTTGTGTTTTGTTTTTTTTTTTTTTTTTTATTTCTTGGTTTGTGTAGTTTTTAGAAGTGTTTTTCAGATTGTATTGATGTTGGATGTGTAATTTTGAAAATCTTGTAACTTTTTTTTATACCAGCATATAAAGCTAATATTCTTTCCTGCGGTATCTATGTCGTATCAAAATTCTTTACGAATCAATTGGTGTCTTTCGTGTCAATAGACTCTTGGTGTCTTTGGAACCTTCTCCTCCCACTCTCTTCCTTAAACATGTTTTAACTCTCTCTCTCTCTCTCTCTCTCTCTCTCTCTCTCTAATTTTATTTTTTTCTTGTTATTTATTGTTTATTATTACAATTTAATCTTATTTTAAAAGAATTTTCATTTATCATAGACTTATTTATTATATAAAAAATTTAAAATGATTATTTCATATAGAAATTTTGTTAAATTATTCAATTTCACACTTTCAATTGCACACTATTAAAGAAGAAATACATAGTTAAACTATATCTAATTTTTATTTTGTACATACATCGTGAGTGTCCAGTACACTAATTAATATTAATCAAAGGCGTTGTACATGTACCCAAAATTCAAATTGTATCATATTTTTATATTAATGTGCCATTTTTTTTTCCTTCTAGATGAATCAAATATTTTACACAATTAGAAATTTTCATGCCACATGGGGGGGCTCAAAGTAGTTCCATATAAGAATTTCCCCAACTGTGTATGGCCCAACATTACATTATTCATGACTTTTCTTATGTAATAGGCCCAATGATTGAGTTCAAATGATAAATATATCAAATCTACCCCCGAGGTTTTGACTTTGGCGAAGTTTTTAATTTCTATTGACTTATCCTGTAATATAGGCCACACTCTACCAGCAATTGCAATTATACACACACACACACATACACACACAGACATATAGAGCTAACATTCTTTTATGCAATATTAATCGAAAACTTTATATATGTATTAACCGATTCAAACAGTGTCACCTTTCTATTAATATTTTCTTTAAATGTTTGATATAATCTGAATATACACGGGTTCAAACCAAATTCATTTTAGAATTTTCTCGAATACATATGGCCCAATACTTTCTTGACGACATTTCAAATGTGATAGGCGGCCTATTAGAGGCCCAATAAATGAGTTCCAATTGTCTACCCCAGACCCAGAGGCCAGAGGTGCTGACTTTGATGTGTTTTCTTCAATTTTTAATTGTGGATTGACTAATCCTGTAAATTGTACTACTAATATAGGTGGCAGATTGTATTTGTATTTGTGTGGTCTTTGTTATATCCAGTTAGTTAATCCCTATATATATATATATATATATATATATATATATATATATATATATATATCCAGTTAGTTAATCCCTATATTTGCCTCACTTGCATACATCCACACATTTGAGTTCTTTCTAGAGCTCGTTTGGCTAAGGGAAAAACACATAGGGTAAGCCACACCTACACTTTGTGATCATGAAATGTGAGAGAGAGAGGGAGAGAGCGACTTGCCGTGACTTGTGGGATATGAAATGGCAAGAAAAATGTACTAGTTCATTTTCATGATATTTATCATTTTCACATTATAATTTTATTTTAAAATATCTATCATTTCCTAAAAATAAAGGCATTATTTGATGCATTTTTTTTCAATTTTTTCTTCACATAAATAATACTCATATAGCCTATTTAAATCAATATTTAATGCAAATTTTTGGAATTGTTATAACATTTCAACAAGTCATTAATATGGGTGAAGTTGTTAACTACGGTACATTTTTAAAATTTTCTTAATCTGTGCAATAAAAAAAATTAAGCGACAAATATTATGAAACAGAAATAGTAATTTTTATATGTGGCCACGAAAATTTGAAAAATAAATTGAGATGTATTTTTTTTTCTTTTTCATAATCATACATATATGAGACCCTACCGAAATAATGACGATAGAAGCATAACACCAGCCCCATCCAATGTCGTTGACTTTGCAATAAGGAGATAGAGCTAAATGGCATTCATTCAGTAGATCACTACTCGTTAAGGCTGTTAAGAAGGAAGACCTAATCGGACAAAAAAAAAAGTCATTGAGATGCCAGCTAGGGATAGTACTCTTTGAGACTTTTAAGATGATCATACATCACCCTTGATCAATAGGTCTGAGAGTCAAGGACTCCTGAAATTAGGAATCAAATTACAGTCTTCCAAATAGAAACTAGCCAATCCGTGGGTATACCATGAAGTTACAAAGGTTGTACCTGTGAAGCAACCCCCTAAAACGAAATAGGCACAAGAAAAGAGCAATAGGCTGGACCAACCTACAAAAACGAAACGATCCCTCTGTAACCGGTCATCCATAATATCAAATAAGCCATTTTCGTCTTTTCATCAAGGTTCTTTTGATAATGTCATAGTTAGTGCACAAATAAAATATTGTTACCTTATATGTGAAATAAAAGCCTTTTTAGTAGCGAGAGGCACACATAAATGATGTTACCTTGGAAGGGGTACAGAGTGAAATAAGCTTCTTTCATCCTACGCTTAGTAGAATTTATTTTAATTTAATTGTGAAATTTTTGGTCACCTAAAAAAAAAATAGAAAAAAACTCTTAGTAATTGTTTTTCCCAATACATTGCAGAGAGATAGAGATAGATCTTTTATAAATTTCTTTTCATATATTTTCTTCTCATCTAAATAAATATACAAAAAATTAAAATTCACTCATTTTCTTTCTTTCTGCATTTTTTTCCTCTCCTCGTTTTCATCTACCTTGATTTCCTTTCCTCTGTCAAGTTCACTGTTCAGACTTCCGAGATAAGAAATCTAGCAGCCGCCGCCCCCCCCTCCACCCCCAACAACACACACATATGTGTATATATGTGTGTATGTATATGTATAGATATATGTTTGTGTACTGTGTTTCCGATGTTGTTAACGTTAGTTCTTGATCCCAATAATTTTAAAATTGCAGTTATGCCGAACTCAGCCAACTTGGTTTCTTGTCGATAACCTAAACATACCCAAATAGAAATTCGGGAAAGTCGGCAGCCGATTATCGTTATTTCCAATCTCCACAAATCAATTAATGTCAGGCCTTAGTCGGTCCTGTAAATGCCATTAATTAATTTATTCATGTATGATTATTTTTTATTATTTTTGCACAAAAATCTTCTCTAAAATCAGCATTTTTGAATAAAAACAAATCAATAATTGAATACAGATAGTCGCTTTTAATCAAGTTTAATTAGTTTAATATTTAAAGTTGAGTTGAATAGAAATGGTGCCTTTATTTTATCTGACTGTATATCTCTGATTACTGCTTTGTAAGGGATACCTTATTCTATTCACAAGAGGTAGATTCTATATATTTATACACCACGATTACTGAAAGAAAAAAAAAATTATATTAATGATATAATATAAAATTAATAATATAGAAGTTGCCACTAATATTTATATTAAGTGGCGATACTTTCTATTTCATCAGTAATTAAATTTACTTAGGGACAATGATTTTTATTTTGTCATAATATCAGTCAATAGTGGTAATAACTAATATTTTAATTGTCATAATTGACAATAAATGACACGCTTATAATGATAATTTAATTACAAAAAGAATTGTTTATAAATTGTCACAATAGGTGTATCACTAATTATCATTAGTAACAATATAAGCATTGTGTTGTAACTAAGTGGCATTATTTTGTGACAATATCAATTTTTTGTTACCAAATGTATATAATTAGTGATAAATTTTGCATTGTAATTAATTATATTATTATTAATTTACTCATTGTCTTCTAATGAATGAATAAAGTTGTTTCCAGTTAATGAATTTCAGTAAAAAAATATACCGAAACTAATGCGTATTAAAGTATTTCTCATTCAAGATAGTGCGTGAATGGCGATACAAATAAAAGAACATTCGATTTGTAAGGTTTTTCTAGAAAAAACGGTTGATGAATGGGTGCCACCTACAGTTGACATTAGGCATCGTTCATTGATTTGCTATATATATATATATATATATATATTCCTAATTATATTTTCTTTGTTAACAAAGTTTTGACTAACTTTTTGCTCTCCTCATTTTTCCTAAATTCCACCGTGTGGTTAAAATATTTTTCAGACAAAGATATATACTCAAAACATCTGGTTACTTTTTTTTGGAAAATTTTAATTCAGATCCAATTCAACTGAATCAGTGTTCATGATATGATGAGTATTTTATACCGATCATATAATTAATTGATAATTTGAACATGCGTAATTTGTTGAATTCGGTGCAAAATCTATTAATTACTTGAAAGACAAAAAGCTACCCCACACTGTGAAAAAGGAATTAATTGACTGCTTTCTGAGTTCTCCGGATTGTCGATTGTGAACAAAATTTGATAAGTCAATTTGGTTGTTTATCCTATAAAATCATGTGACATCTACATATAACTTTACTACAGTTATGATTATTTGAATCACACAGCCATTCTATTTGACTGGCTATATATAACCCAAATACCTTCTCCAAAAAATATATATATTGCTTTCATACTTCATCAACAAACAGATTTAAAAATAATAATAATAATAAATTTTGGTACTGAGATATCCCTTCACCTAATCCAACGTTCGGCGTGTTGACTTGGAATACGTTATATAATTACATTCTCGATTTTATTGTATATACGGGGTATAATTGTGTGAACATATGAAGATTGATATATTTCCATTCAATTTCTAGCTCTAGGATGTTAAAGCCCGAACTTCTAATCGTACGGCTCTCCCTCTCCCTCCTCCTCCTCCTCATCATTGAGCTGCAAATTCAATTTTCCCGGGCCGACATTGGCACCGCCGGCCAGTATCTCCCTCCATACACACGTAAGTGCAAATGTAATTAACCAAATCTCATCTATTACAATGATGATAGACTGATGGTGCTGACACGGTTTTCGATTTCTGTAGCCACCGCCTGTTACGGCGGCGATTTGTCGCAATTCCCGACGAGCAACCTCTTCGCCGCCGCGGGGGAGGGGATTTGGGACAATGGCGCCGGCCTGCGGCCGCCAGTACCTGGTGAAGTGCATCAGCGCCGCCGTGCCGCAGACTTGCGTGCCGGGTCAGACTATCCAAGTGAAGATCGTGGATCGGGCCTTGACCTCGGTTTCTCGGCCCACAAGAGGCGGGGCCAGCCTCGTCTTGTCCAATACGGCTTACCAAACAATTGCCAACCCTGCGGTTGCTTCCTTGAACGTCGAGTTTCAACAGTGAGTATATAGATACACTTTTCTTGTATGCATATAAAACACACACTCACACTAAAGACAGGTTGAGACTATTAATTTTCTTGGTATGGAATTTGTTTCGTGTTCATTCTTTGTTGAACTAGTCTTCGATTAAACGTATGACAAACGGAAATGGAGAAAAGGACTTGTTTTTCGTTTACTTATACAAGAGAATTGCTTGGTTATTGCCTAATTTTTGTTTAGTCCGTCTGCAAAATAGTACCAAATGCTAGTAGACATGAAGCAAATACGACAAAATAGAGATCTCGTAATTTATTTATGGTGCGTTTGGCAAAAGGGAAAAAAATAGAGGTGAAAGGAACAGGAAGAGAAGAAAATGAATGGATTTTAATTTCCCACATGATTGCGTGGATTATAAGAAATGAAGGAAAAGAAAATAAAAAAGTACTTGTAATCTTTTATTTTTTGTTCGATTTTGGGAGAAAAAAAATTGGTAGGTCCTACATAAATTTTTTTTTTCTTCCCTTTCACTTTTTATCCGCAACAAAAAAAATAATTTCTTTCTTCTCATTTTTCTTCCATCCCCTCCCTTTTCTTCCATTTTCCTTCCTACCAAACAAACCCTTCAAGAAAATAGATACAAAATTAAATTTGCCTTTTGCAATGGATAAGCATTAGCTCACATAATGTGGTTAGGTGTATAAATGACGTAATTTTCCACCTTTGTAATTGCTCCATAGTATTGATCAAAGTGTATTCCATTAATGAAGTATCCTAGTATTTTTCCTACTTATTCTGTCTTTTTTTTTTTGTTATGTTAATATATATATATCCGATTTGCCATATGAGAACTAATTATGCGGCGGTTGTATTACAATTATCATATAATTGATGTATATTTAACAGAAAAATGCCTTATAATTTATAGGATAAAAAATCTTCAATTAAGGGATATGATTGACATCATAACACCATTTCTATTTGACAATTTTCATTTTATTTTTCCAAATTTGATCACATACAACTTTCCTTTTGTACAGTATTATTGGCCACTCTTATTTGATTATACGTGAATTACATGACAAATATAATATACTGATTATTAAGTGAATAGTTTTGATTCATTTTAATTCAATGTGTTCAATAATTTTCCTTTACTATGGAGATTTTTTTTTTCTTGATTATTCTTTTAACTGATAAACAGAGCATGAAAAGGTTACAGTTTAGGATTTGCATGCAAGAGCCAGGCCTTTTTAGGAGCAGCATCGTTGAAAAATTACAGAAAAAAATATATGTTTTAGTTAATTTAATTTAATCTCCAATTCGAAAATAACAAATTAATCTATTATATGGTGCAGGCTTTGAATTCGATGTTAGTCGTTGGGCGCGCCGAGGAAGCAGACATTGTCAATTCTTGTATAACTTTAGCGTCATTATATTGTGTTGTTAGGTCGATTTCTTGAATAATACATATGTTTACTTTTCTTCCATCCCAATGCTTCTTTTATTTGCTTTATTTTATTTAAAAAGTGCTAATTAACTTCTAAAGGTTCCTAAAAGAAGAGCTTGTTTGACTTCAAATATTTTAAAAAGTTTCATAATTAATTTTTAGAAGGTGTGTTGTTTAGGCAAAAATTAAGTATAAAGTCACTATCATAAAATAAGTAGGAAAAATACATTTTTGTACATCTTCGTTAGTATAGCAAATTAAGTTCGAACATTTTTTTTTTCATTTGTTAAAATTTGAAGCTGGTGTCAAATTCAACTCAATTAATTAATATAATATTTGAGTAAAACTATCAAATTGCTCAAGCTCGTCGAGTTTGACTTGATTAGAATTTGTTTGAACTTCAACTTATTTAATAATAAAATAAAGTTCACACAAAACTTTAAATTCGATAAGAAATTAAATTTAAAATGTATTTCATTTAACTCAACTCGATTCGGCTACACCCATCAAAATTGAACTCATTGAGAGGACTATTTTGCCTCTTCAATTCAACAATAATCAATTAGAAAGTTTGTACTTTGAAATCATAATTCTTGGGACCAAAAGCTAGAAAAGTATCCTTGCTGTTACCCAATCGGGCCAATAATGGAAATATATTTGGAAATCGTGTAGCAACGTTAGCCCAATTGACGGCGCAGATTGAACGGCGTGACATTAATTGGAACCTTCGTGAGCCGTGTGAGACATTCCAGAAATTTAAATTGCTAAGTCAATGGGACCGTACATAAAAGGTGCCTCCTCTTCAATGAATTGTGTAGCTAGATTATGCAATATTTTTTTTTTTTTTTTTTTTGGTTACAAAAGAGAGCCTATCTGTGGGGCTAAGTATCTAAACAAGCCATGGTATCTTCCCTAAGCAGGTTTTGCATTCCCTCTAGGGGTTCATCCCATATCTCTGTGGTGTTCGTGAGGGTATGTCCCATTTTCGCCAGGAAGTCTGCACAACTGTTGCGCTCTCGTTTGATATGATGGAGCTCTACCTCCCACGGTTTACGCATGTAATTTCTGCAGTCGTTGATAATATTTCCATATGGATGTGTGTTAGTATTCGCTTGTCGGATCAATGTCACGGCAACCTTGGAATCTGACTCCACTACCAGCTGAGGTATACGTCTCTCTCATGCGATTCGCAGCCCCTCCCGTAGTCCCAATAGTTCTGCCACAGTGATGGACACACTTCCAAGCTTACATGCAAAGCCCACAACATAAGTAGGGGCATTGTCCACATCTTGGTTTTCAATTTTAAAAAGGATATATTAAAAAAAAATACTCAGAAATTTTATTTTGTCGGTATTTCATCTTATATTATACCACATCTACGTATTAAGTATATAATTTTAAAAAAAAAACTATAGTATTTAGTTGTATACTATTTTTTGATACCGCTGCAATCAATTGTTAATGCGCGTGGAGCAATTAATGCGGGTCACCAACCACTTAAAGTAAATGCAGAATTATGAGAAATAACTTACGTTAATTTAAGCTTTGTCAAACTTTTGACAATAATAGAGCCAAGGTGCCATGTGGGCATGTTGGACTCGGTTATTTTTACCTATTAAAAAAATTATAAATCGAATTTTTAATTTTTCATCTATATTCTTTTATAAAATACTTAAATTTTCTAATGATTATATATGTGGTGTCTTTAGTGTCTAATACTCTCCTCTTTCTACTATTTAAACTTCTACTCTCCCCCCCCCTCTCTCTCTCTCTCTCTACATATATCGATACTATTATAAAAAGAAAGTCATTTTTGTCTCACAAATGACGATTATTTATGTAATTTTACAAAATTTACTCTTCAAGTTTAAGTGGAATAAATAAAGATATGTAAAATTGTGGCTAAATTGAAAATTCACATGAAATCGATTCAATTCGGATACCAAATTTTGATGTGCCAATTTTATCCTTTTAATTAGTAAACACATAAAATTAATAAGCAAATAAAAAGATTAATATTGTAATATTATATCTAATTTAAAAAACTCAGGTTCTCAACCTACAAACCACTTTCTCTAATTACAATTACTTGATTTTTTTTTCTTTTTGTGTTTATTCTTTATCATGTAATTTTATTTCATATAATTATTTTATTTTTAAATTATTATAATTTAATAAATTATTTCAAATAATACTTAAAAAAGTATTCTTATAAAAAAATTTAAGAATATATTTATATTTTTATCCTAAAAATTTTTTAAGTACTAAATTGAAATATATATTTTTTATATTTTCCACACACGTAGAGTGTGCAGTGTTGCTAATATATATATACACACACACACATACATATATATTAAAAAAAAAATTCTGTCTTTTCTATCTATTCACTGTTCAATCTAATCATATTTTTCTACCTATTTATTTTTGATTTATATAATTAAGTTTTAATTTTTTTTTTGGTAGTTATTGTGATACAAATTTATGTTATAGATAATCAATTTGAAATGATTAAATTTTATTTTATAATTTGTATTTTTCCGCACATAACGAATGTGCACTTTTTTGCCGGTAGTAGTTAATTGTCAACCATTAGTTCACTATTATTAGACCTGTTCTACCACCGGGGCAGAAACTATATATTCACAGGAATATCACAGCATCATTTTTGATATAGTAATACAAGAAATTGGTTCATATACATATGTTAATTAATTTATATATACAAGTTAAATATCTTAAACTCTCTCTCTCTCTCTCTCTCTCTCTCAAGCAGACGAAAAAAAAAAAAGAGATTCTCTCTCTTTTATTTGATTTTTACACAATCTTTTGTATTTGATTGGGGGGAGAGGGAGAGAGAGAGAGAGAATAGGAATTCGAAATGACTTTTCCTGCTGAGTGCTGATCTTCGAGAAATTCGGGTGGTGGACCTTTCAAAAGTAAATGTATTAGCTCAACCGTAATGAAAACAGCTCTAGAATTAATTAGTAACTAACCTATTGTCATTGCATGTCCGTGAATTAATTTCTAGAACCTGAAGTCATGTGTTGCACATTTATATACGTCTACAATGACATTATAACTTTGACATTGATACAGATGTAAACCCAAAGACCACTTAAAAATATATATATGTGTATGGCCCACTACAATACTGATATGGCTGTGATCATCATACAGGGCTAAAACTCATAAAAATAAGAAAAGAACTAAAAGCAAACCCATTCTAGGTAAAAACCCAATATAAAATTTAAAAAGTCCATTTACATAATACAATTAACTAAATAATCCTAACCCTTAGTACTAAAGTACAATATGGTACAAGATTATATATGCCAAGTGTCATATAAATAACCGAAGTATATAAATAGTAAAATCTTCCATCTTGGATGCTAAGGAATATTCTATTCTTAGAAAGGACATTCTTCTTCTCCAAAAAATCATACTATCTTCATCATTTTCCATACAAATTTATATATCTTCTTTGGGAGCTAGATCTTCGAATTCGTCCCACCTTCAGTTATTAACATCGTAATGACGCCAAAAAAAAAAATTGACAAAACTTTTGACATTAGTGTATGACGACGCAAGAGATACGTTGAATGAAAAAAAAATGAATTTAGAGTTATAAAAGTCAAGACAGTTAAAAAATTTAGCAAATATTCGAATATAGATTACATTATTGGAGTAATTGTGATATGAATACCATTATAACGGAGTGCCGGAATGGTAGTTGATTTTAATCATTTATACCGAGTTACATCTTCTAGACCTGAAGAAATTTCGAGTTAATTAATAACACCTTCAACATAAGAATTGTTTGGATAAGTGTAATTTAGTTAACACGAAAACTAAAATAGGCAAATACGAGCAAAATTTTGATGCTATTTACGATGTCAATATTTATGCGTCGCATAAATTAGTTCTTAGCTCGAATAATTATCATCTGAAACATACTTTTTTGATTCTCTTTTTCTATCAATTATATATTAATCATATGAAATGATGAACACTATTATAATGAATATCCCTGGGTGACGAATCAATTTATCGCAAATTTAATTTTTGTAATGTATTTTATGTATAACAAATCCATTACTAAATGATTTGTCACCGATTGTTTCTTTAATTCTATTTACATTGGAGTTTTTCATTAATTCATCACATATACCTTAAATTTGTAATAGAATCTCTTCATCAGAAAATTCCCGTTAGTGAACAATTGCTTTCTTGTAGTGCAAAAACATCCCCCAAGAAACTTGTAAAAAACTATGAGTTTCTAACCAATAAGAAAAATATATCTATATTTTTCTAATTATCAATATATATATATATATATATATTTTACCATATCTAACCAAAAAAAAAATATATATTTTACCATATATATGTATTTACCCCTTCCAATTGTTAAATTTATTTGAATACATCTTCATATTATTGCATCTTTCAACGAATAACACACACGCACACGCACACGCACGTACATACATATATATACGCACATACATACATATATATATAGATATATTGATGTTTATTTTCGTATAAAATAACAACTAACTATATAGACAAAATTACATGGAATGACAATATTTCTTTTATAATGAAACAAAACCAAACATGCTTCAATTTTCCACTAAATAAACCAAACACACTAAATAAACCGAACACTGCCTAATATTTGTCAACATGTGAAGAAGCTTCTCCTCCTCTAGAATCTCTGAATAAATCATCTCAGTTGGCACACAACCTCGAAGCTTGTGAAAAAAAAATGAAAAGAAAAAATAAATTAACGGCGACAACTCAGTACGAAGACTTTTTAGAAAGATTCAGTCTACGTTCTTTATATACATAAGTAACAAATATTAATTAATAAATCATCTACTAATCACATAATTAATTGAAGTCATCGTCTTTCATTTTGCCCTTTAATATTTTCTCATTCGATTTTTACCAAAAAATATACTATACACAATACACATCATCATTGATGTACTATTTTTTTGTACGAGAATGATTGAACCCATTTTAAATATACACAACATCAATTAATATTTGGAAGTCAATTAATATAATACTAGATAATCTATAACTAATACATCAATTATATTAGAAGCTAATATATACATATATGTCAATTACAATGTTTAGCTTAGCCTGATGGTTAAATGGCAAGGTTGAAGTTGCTTGAGTTTTACGAATTGCCCATTGAAAAAAAAAAGTTAATATATATATATAATAATATGTACCTCGTACTATGTACGTATATCATAATTTATTATACTACATAAAAAGATAAAAATAAAATATTCTATTTATGTAAAATAATATTTACTTTAAATAATTTTCAATGCAGTTCAACAGTTAAATACCTAATATTTTACTTATATTTGAAGCTTTTAATTATTTTAAAAGAGAAAAGTATTGCCATGCCAAAAAAAAAATTAAAATCTAAATACGTTATCAAAACTAAAGTAATAAATAAATTTTTTAGATATATTAAAGTTATGAATGTTATGTTTGTGTACCAATAAAAAAATAAACATTAAGGGTAGTAATTGGGTGATTTCCAAGCATTTTTGGGCCAAAAGAAAAAAGAAAAAAATAAAAAATAAAAGAAATTTTGATGAAAAAAGTGTAACTAAGATGAAAATAACTAAATATAAATTAGAGGAAGTGAGAATTGGACAAAAAAGAATCAGAAATTCCTAAAATATAACATTAAAAGAAAAGGAAAAAATTATCAAATTCTTAGGGGGGGAAATTTCACATAGTGTAAAATAACAACCGTAATAAAATTAAAAAAAATGAAAAAGTGAAAATATTAGATGTATCAACTTTTACCAAATAGATTTTTATAGAAAAAAATAAAGAAGAAGAAAAATAAAAACCTAAAAAACCAAAATAGGTGAAATATTAGAAGTGTCAACTTTACCAAATATATTTTTATACACAAAAAAAAAAGAAAGAAAAAAAGAAGAAGAATACAAACCAATAAATTCGTATAAATTTTTAAAACGTAAAAAGCCAAATACAATGAACCTCAAATAAACTAATGATAAAGTAAAAAAATAAAGCAAATTAAGTGAAAATACAAATCTATAAATAAGAAATGATATCTAATATGAATAATTCCACAATGTAAACATAAAATGGTGCTAAAGTGCTTGTAAGATGGAGAATGATACCGAAATTAAAAAAAAAAATCTAACAATATGAGAAACAAATAGTAATAGGATAATAAAGATAAAATAAGTCATAAAGTTGAATAAACAATAATAAAAAAATAGTAAAAATCTAGGAAAAGACGACAATTCAAGATCAAATAAAAAATAAAATTACATACCTATAGAATCGAAAAGAGAAAAAGAACGGATGATGAGTGAGGGAATGTAGATTTTTGTAAATTGTTGAGGAATTATAATAGAAGAAGTCTTATTAAGGTTGTTTTGAATGGGGGGAGAGAAAGGGAAAAGAAATGACATTTTTTAGAGAAGAGTTATAGATTAATTAATAATTAATACACATCAAGAGATCTAATAGATTCAAATTTTGAATTTTTAGAAAACCAAAAGACTCCATTAGATAACTAATGACAATTTTTTTAATTAAAAAATTCAAAATTCTAAAAAATTAGAATTTGATCAAAATTAAAAGATTTTAGGTCAAATACCTTTTCTCAAATATATAATAGTATATATATTTGTTGGACACGAACCCATGTAACACACAAAATTTCCTCGGAACCCCATAATCAAAGAGGGTATCAATTCGATTTGCACATATGTGGGTTTATTTTACCGAACGGTAGGTTGTATTATTATTGAGTGGTAATTTATTTCTTTATATTATTTGAGATAAATTATTGTTTATTAGATGTAATTATTGTATTTAATTTGTATTAATGATGTAATTATTCAAAATGTAAAATACCATCCCATTAAGAGAGAGAGAGAGAGAGAGAGGTGAAAAATATACAGGGATTTACATTATAATCAATGAATCTCACCAAGGATGAGCATAAAGTTTAAAAAATTGCTCGAACTGCACCCTTTTTGTCAATTTTTTGAAAAAAATAATGGTTCAACCATTAAGTTTAAAATTACACCATAAAATTGATTTGGTTCTAATTTTGTGTGCAAACCACACGAGCAGAACTACTTACATATATTAAATATCTATACATATATATATATATATATATCTAAATTTATCCATTTTTTAATTTAAATTCTTCAATGTATAAGATAAATTCACCAATCACAATTTAAATTGTTTCAAATTTTATTAGTTATTACTTTAATCATTCAACATTTCAAATATATCTAACTATTTATTATTAAATTATGCATGGACTAAAGTTTAGTATGTTATATTAGCTAAAATCTTAAGAAGTTGAGCAGTAAAATTAATATTATTGCTTGAGCTTGATTTAAATGTGCAAAGTTGTATTATATCTATTAGTTTTATGGACTCTATACATTTAGTCTTTATACTTTTTATTTATAAAAATTTTATTCCCATACATTGAATTTTTAATATTAATTTAAATATTTTACTGATATTAGAAGATAATATATTTCTTTCTTTTGTTTAATTACTTCTTTTTCTTGTTTGAAACCGCCAAATCGCACTGTATCGAATTGAATCGCTTTAAACTGCACATTTGATTTTTATCTAAAAAATTACAATTTAAAATATATTTTTAAAAAAATCGCTTATGGTAATTAGATTTCACATATGTTCAAAAAACCCAAAACCGTGATGACCCCCAAAATCTCATTATCTCACTCCATGTAGGGCTAAGAGGCCCAAATATAGTCGAGCCACGTCCAAAATCCAGAAACCTGGGCCTCACGCCCTAGGATAAAAGATTAAGCCCAAATATACATTGGGTCTGCTCGAATAAAACGACTAATAGTATAGGCCTTACGGCGCTTACTCTAAATAGACCCGACCCGTTACGCATACACGAATTCAAGATCCAAAATCCCAATCCAAACGGTCCCCCCCTTCGTAGAGAGAGAAAATAGCTCGATTATCCAAAGTCTCGATTATCTTCTTCTTCGTCTCCTGCGAAACCTTTTCGTCAATTTCTTGAGCGATTTGTAGATCTGTGTGAAGAAGTGAAAAAATGTCGGGGAAAGGGGCGAAGGGATTGTTGACGGGGAAAACTCCGGCGTCGAAGGACAAAGATAAGGACAAGAAGAAGCCCATCTCTCGCTCTTCTCGTGCTGGCCTTCAGGTTTTTTTTTTCCCTCGAATTTTTCTGATCCCTTCGAATTCCATCTCTGTTTTCCTTTTTCCTGTTTGTTTGGGGCTTCGTTTGACGTTTTTGCCATGTTGTTAATTGCCATGCGCGTTTTGTGGGCTTAGAAGTGATGGGTTCTGTTCATTTAAGTATTCCGGTCGGCTTTTGGGAGTGATTTTGGTGGAATTTGAGATTGTGAAGGAGTTAGGGTTTGTGGGTTCTTTTTCCTTTTTGTTCCATCTCCTTCTAATTGTATGAGAATGTTTTTCTTGATAATTCTATGCTTTACTCGAGTGTCTTGTGGTTGGGCTTTCATGTAGATTAACTTTGTTTTGCACATTACGGTTTGTGAATTTGGAATTCGAGAAATATTGTGAATTATGTGTAGCTTAGTGGCTTAGAACAGAACATTTGATGCCTTGAAAAGAGAAGAATAAGTTCACATTTTTTTTTATTGGGTAAAATCAAGTCAGATGAGAAAAGCCAGCGTAATTGAGCTGGGTCGTTTATATATTTTTGAAATGTGACCCAATGGATAGTAAGATGTGGAACAGTTTTGTTATGCCATGGAATTGGTCTCAGAAAAGGAACTTACATAGAAATCAATCCAAAAAGGCTTTTGGATGCTATCCCGGGAAGTATATTTTTAAAAATATTTTAATATAATGATTGAATTTTTTGTCTATAAACTGAACATTGACACAAGACATATACTAGTCTATGGTTGATGTCAAAAGCTAGATGGGTTCTATAAAGGGAGAATGAGTTCTTACAAGCAGCCAACAAATGGTGATGTATGTGTTCAATGAAATAATGACACACATATAACTCAATATTATATTTCTTGGGTGGTTGGGATCTGATTGTTGTTGAGGATAGGGGCAAAAAAGGTGCTGAGAGGAGCTAAGACTGGCTTCAAGAAATTTTCATCTTGAGCTAACTGAGCTGTTCTTTAAGCTCAAGCGTAGAGGTTAAAAGTTGTAGTTGATTTTAAACAGCTTTGGCTTCTCTCTTTGAGCTCCTTTCTAGAACATTGTGGGCATCAGAAATATTCATGTAAAATTGTTAATGAAACAATTAAAGATGTAGTTTCAATACAACAGAAATGGAATGAAACATTGTTTTTATACTGAACCTATGCTTATGGAGTAACTTGGCTGACCTTGAAAAGCTCACTACCTGGTTTACCATTTCTTGAATGCCTAGGCATGGAGATCTCCTATGTGTTTTTGACCTTCATTAAGCTTCCAATGTGATCAACCGAGGGATGATGGGTTCTGTTTAATGCGAAAGCAATTTTTAAAAGACAAAAGTTTGAATGACATATAATTATAAGCCACCCATTTTATACGTTTTGTCACCACCACATTTAAACTGGTTAAAGTACCGGACATGTAGAAGATAGGTAAAAATATTTGAGGAAAACGTTTGTTTCTACTATGACTTGTGGTAAGTATTAAGTAGAAGATATGACACCACTCACCTGATATGATACTGAAGAGGTATTCACATTATTTTTGTTGGATATTTGGATATTGAGATCTTATATCTTTTTCTTGGGAACACATCTCATCTCTTTTTTCATGTAGTTCCCCGTTGGACGTATCCACCGTCTCCTGAAGGAGCGAGTCACTGCTCATGGAAGAGTTGGTGCTACAGCTGCTGTCTACTCTGCAGCCATTTTGGAGTACTTAACTGCTGAAGTTTTGGAGTTAGCTGGAAATGCTAGCAAGGATTTGAAGGTTAAACGTATCACGCCTCGGCATCTGCAGCTGGCTATTCGCGGTGATGAAGAACTTGATACCCTTATAAAGGGTACCATAGCTGGTGGTGGCGTGATCCCGCATATACACAAGTCCCTCATCAACAAGTCCTCCAAGGAATAAACCTTCATTGTCATTTCTAATGTTCCTATTGTTCCGAGGGCAAGATGGCGATTGACAGATGTTGTGGGGTTTAAGGTTTTAGGCTAGGCTGTCCACATTTTTAGATCGTTTCTATTTGTGGCATGTTGTGAAGTTTAAAAAACAGCTGATTGGATTCTGTTTCAAGACTTTAGGAGACTTTTGGTGTAGGCCTCGTTTCGAATGTATTGCACTAATGCACTCATGCAACATGGACATAGTGTTTTGTTTTATGTTAAGTACAGTTTCAAGATTGCAATTGCTTTATATATGTTTGATCTCTGGAGATGAGCCATTGTAGCTAGTTGTAATCATTGTTGCCAGTAGTATATCAATGTTTCTGTGTATTTCTGGTTTTTGCATTTGGTGATTTCAGCTCATCAGTTGGGTGGATTATTTTATGGCTGGGTGGGGCTGACCAACAAATTCAATTTGTGTTCCTGTGGCTTTGATGATTGTTAATTGCACTTTTCTCTTTGTTCATGTTTGAATTGGCGGATTAGAAAGTAAAAGATTTCAAGCACATTATAGTTAATCCGTTGAACTTTGTTTGGGTTGGATAAATTCATGTTATAGTGCATTTGAAATTTTGAGCTTCCATTTTAACCTATCTTTTAAGTTGTTATGGTGGATTTGAATTCAATCAAAGATGAAGTATTTAAAGGTTTTCCCCATCAAATTCATGATTCAAATCTAAATTCTAAAATTTCAAAAACTTCAACAAACGTACTTTCAATGGAGAAAATAGATTCTGTTTCCGCTTCAATCTTAGAGGGTAATTGGCTAAGCTTATAAGCTCTTAAAAATATTATATAAAATATTTTGAAACTTATTAGATATCATGCAGTGTTTAGTAAAGTTTTTAGGAAAATTATTTATAAACTCCTAAGCTAAGATGTTTAACTTATTTTTTAAAATCTAACTATGCTCCATTGTTTCAACCAAATTAATTACAACAATATTATTACTAACATCTTATAAGCTATACTTATCTTATTCATTCGAATACTTTTAATAACTTAAGAGGTATTTGGCTGAGCTTATTATCTCCTCAAAAATATTTAGCAATTTTGAGTAAAGGAACTTATAAGCCTCAAAAGTGACTTGTTAGGAGCTCGTTAGCTCCAAAAAACAAAAAAAAAAAAAAAAAAAAACAAAAGGTGAGCTCCCCTCCAACCTATTTTTGAAATAACTTCTAAGTAGTTTAATGCTAAAAAATAAAATAATATAAATATCTTTATTTATTTTTCAAATATTACATTTCTACTATTTCAAAAAAATATTTATATGCATAGAATAAATTTAACTTTATTTTTGTCTTCATTACACATAAAAAGGAACTTGTAAGATCTCATTTTTAAGTTTTAACAAACAGAATTACTATTTATTTTAATACTCTATAAACTTCAAAAACATCTTATAAATTCTACAAGCTTATAAGCACTTTAGAATAAGTTTAGCCAAACACCGTCTTACTTTTAAAATAAAATTCAATATTTTATAAAGCTCCTAAAACATCTTATAAGATGTAAAAATTTATAAAATGTTTCAAATAAACTTAACCAAATACCATCTCAGTCAAATGTTTCCCTTTCAGAAGAGTGTGTGCGTGCGTGTTTTTCCTGACTGAATGTGTGGTTCTGAGATCAACATCCTAGTTATTGCAATCTTGACCCGATAATTTGATTAATAAAAACGTAGGAAAGGATGATGGTCTCACACCCAAAATTCTACACGTACAAAATCTGTATGAATTATGTAATGGAGGGTCCAATATATACTCAAGAACACTGAAAAGTGAAGTACTATGATATCAATATCCAATTCAGATTATAAGTTCAAATTAATAGTCACTTAAGCTCTTCAACAATCTGAAGTGAAGATGAATAAATCAGAAACTTACACCGCGATCAACTAATACACATATTGAGCACCAATGCCCTCGTCGGATGGCTTAGAATGAACCAAGGAAGCCATCAACTTGCTACAATGAATTCGACAGAAGGTCAACCAAAACTAGACTCTCGGATGGAACTCCTCACAACGCTTTCTCCCTATGATCTTGCATTACGAAAAGAATGCAAAGAGAAAACAAACGCTAACAGCAAATGTAAGTACAAGCTCCATCCTGAAACTGCGTATCAGGACACATGCAGAAGGCTCGAGTATTAGATCAATGCAACCTTAGGAACGTCCACGGGAAACTGGTCAATTTCATCCATCCACGGGTTCTTCTCCTTTGCTGGATTGATAGTCCTGAGAGCTTTCCAAACTGCGCTGTTACATTTAAAACCGGATCCAAAGGCTATCTGCCATGTCCTATCTCCCCTCTTAATCCTTCCCTTAGCTTCTGAATATGCCAGTTCATACCACAGAGAGCTGCTTGAGGTGTTGCCGAATCTATAAAGAGTCATTCGTGAAGGCTCCATGTGCCAATCGGAAAGCTGAAGGTTTTTCTCCAATTCATCAAGGACAGCCCTCCCACCAGCATGAATGCAAAAATGTTCGAAAGCCAATTTGAAATCCGGGATGTAAGGCTTCAGCTTCATCTTAAGCAGCTTTTTACCCACCAATGTGGCAAAGAAAAGCAACTGCTCAGACATGGGCAGCACAAGAGGGCCTAAAGTTGTAATGTTAGTCTTCAAGGCATCACCAGCCACCGCCATCAAATCCTTAGACAAAGAAACTCCGACTTGCCCGGTTGAATCCTCCATTTGTGTGACACAAGAGAAACATTTATCATCTGAGCCTTTGTGGGTTCTCACAGTGTGGACCAAACGGTACTTAGCCCTCCAGTAGTCGGATCTTTTGTTTGACAGCAAAATGGCAGCACCCCCCATACGGAAGAGACAGTTCGAAACAAGCATTGATCTCTCGTTCCCAAAATACCAATTCAATGTAATATTCTCCATGCTGATTACCAAAGCATAAGTATTGGGATGCACCTGTAGAAGATCTTTAGCAAGATCAATTGATATCAAACCAGCACTACAACCCATCCCGCCTAGATTGTAACTGATTATATTTCCTCTGAGCTTGTAATGGTTAATAACCATAGCAGATAAAGAAGGTGTGGGATTGAACAGACTGCAATTCACTATCAAAATCCCAATGTCCTTCGGCTTAAGAGAGGTTTTCGCAAGAAGCTCATCAATCGCACCGAACATTACTGCCTCGGCTTCTTTTCTTGCTTCAGCCATACACGGATTTGGTGGGACCCGCAGTACGGCCTCTGGGAGATAAGTAGACTCGCCAAGGCCCGATCTTTCAAGAATCTTCCTTTGAAACTCAAGATTTTGATCAGTGAACACATCGGTCAGCTTTGACCTCTCCATGAAAATCTGCCTAGTGCATTTCCTGTCATCATCGGGCTTGTAACAAGAGAAATTAACTAGGTATACAGGGTGAGGACGGGTGAGGAAATAGACGGTCGACAAAAAGACCAAAAGGGCAGAGCAAACTACAACAGATATCAGATTGAATCTAAGATGGTCCCAGAGAACATAAAGGTCTTGGAGAGAAAATGTGGACAATTGGGCTGCAATAACCACGACAAGAGGAGACAAGAACAGGTACATTCCATGGGTTATGAGGTAATGGTAACCAAGCTTCACATACTTCAATTTTACAGATTGTTTGAAATCAGGGAGCTTCCGGGAAGAAGAGGGTGGAAGCAAGGGTGCGCTTTCTTTATTTTCACTCATTTTTCACAGATTAATCTTCCAATGTCTGGAAAACAGAAACAAATTTTACGGGATCAGAAAAATGAAATATCAAAGATCTTGGTATGAATCATACATCTATATTAGAAAAGCTGGCATCGTATATTACTACAGCTATGATAAAATTCCAGTCCTAACAATTTGAACTTTTTCCGGATCTAAATGGTTCTACAGGAAAAAATTTCCTAAAAAAAATGCAAGATTTATACGGAAGTTATTTTCTCCAAAGAACATACCTTTCTACACCCTCAATCTACACAGAAGCTTGTACGCGGTCAAATCTTCAGAAAAACCCTGCAAAACCAAATAACATTATGAGAAAATAAACAAAACATACGAATGATAACCAGAGAATCCCACTTCACCATCTCAGTATGGCTCTATAATCAACGTTCATTCAAAATAAGTTCAAAAAAAGGGGGGGAAAGGAAGCCCAGAAATCTATTATTGCAGAAAAAGCCTAAAAGATACGCAGATCATAAGACCCTTTACCTTTTCTTATCTAGGGTGACGATTTCCCGGAGAAACCTATGTATGAATCTTTAGAGAGAGAGAGGGAGAGAGGAGAGAGAGAGAGAGTTTTGAGAGAAGAATACAGGTATGGTTTTGAAAAGGATACGGGTGTTTGGGTCAATAATATTCACCAAATACTGCGTGTGGCGACAATGTGGAGACGTGCTTCATATGCATGTTGTGTAGGCTGTGAGTTGTTTTCTTCAAAATATGCATTGGTACCATTTTCATAGTTATAGATCTTTTTGGGAAAATTATTAAAGCATCTTTTAAATCAACTATTATATTCATAAACTTCATAAAATTAGTTATAATTTTTTTCTTAAAAAACCATTCTACTTATATTTTTTCATATTTTTTAACTAGATTAACTTAAATTGTTAGATTGACAATTTGGTTGAGTTTTTTTTCAGAAAAAAAAAACACTTATTTTTTGAAAAAACAACATTTCAGACAAAAAAAGATTATATTTGGATGAGTTTTTTCAAAAACACAAAAGTCAAAAAAAAAAAAGGCAAAAAGGGCTTTTTTTTCAAAAGCTATCTCAGAGTAGTTTCAAATAAAAACACATTTTAAAGCTCTTTTAACTATTGTATTCAAACACAAAACTGCTTTGCACAAAAAAAAAAAAAGATCTACAGTAAAAAACTGCTATTTGAGAAGCACTTCCTTTTTAAACCCATCCAAGCGGCCCTTAATGAACTGATTTTGTACTATGAAGTTTTTCTTTAAATTAATGATAATTTTGATTAATTAATTTTTTCAAAGAAATACTTTTTTTATGATGGATATTTCTTAAATTTTGATATATATAGATTGTTTTTGAGATAATTTAAAATTTTCAAATATAAAGAATTAAATAAAAAAAAATGTAAATCTTCATATGTTAATTATGATCAAAGTTTTTCTACGTAAAACGTCATATTGGTAAATGAAAATAATTTGTAACTGTATTACTTATTAAATTAATATAAGAAATTCAAGAGCAATCTCGTCCAGATATAAAATAAAAGTTAATGATTGGAATTTTCAGAATGAAAATTTAGCGGAATTGATTGTTTAGAATAAACATTAATGTCATGACATTTTGAGCAAAAAAGAAGACGTTTCAAAAAGACTTTAGTAAGATCTTTCATTTATTAAAATTTTCTTAATATGTGTTTTTTCCAATATATATATATATATATATATATATATATGTGTGTGTGTGTGTGTGTACATTGTTAAAAATAAGATGGCAAACATATATTTAAATAAATACTTTTATTGATTTTCTAATTACCTTTTTTGAAATTGTTCGCTATACGGGAGCCCTGATTCATTGGTCCGATGATAAGGAGGAGGCCATGGTCGTGAATTAAAACTTACATCAATTTGGGTACTAGTCTGTTAAATTACAATTTGTACAAATAGATTAATTTAATTCGTGAATATTGATATTATTGATGAATATTTTTGATATTTTCAATATCTACAAAATAAGAATCTTGATTTTAAAGGAAAAAAAATATGTGAACAAAATATGTGAACAAGTGGGATCAGGAATATTATTGGACAAGCCAAATGGGAATCAAATGGCTTAGTTATTTTTCTTTACTTCAAAGACATTTTTCTACATTTCAAGATTCTCGATTTTGATCGTGGAATATAAACATTTCACTATTTTGAGGCTGCATAATTATCTTACAAATGTTTATTTGTTTTTTTTTTTTGACACTGTAATATATTTACGATATTTATCAATTATTTTAATTTCAAAGTATTAGGATTATCTTTTACTTTGACATTTTTTTTTATAAAAACAAAACAATGAAATAATTATACCAAATTCTAATATTGAAATTCAATGTATTATGTCACCTACTGAGCTTTTGAATATACTCATTTGTCGAGTGATTTTGAAAATTTATGTTCTACAAAAAAATTAATTACTTTTTTCATCATATATATATATATATATATATATCGTCTCGTAGAATTTAATATAATACATAAAAAAAAATATCAATGCACGAGTTAAATACTAGTTGGTGCAAAATAGTTTGAGAAAGCACACAAAAAATTGAATGGGTAAAGCAAAAGTCCCGTTGGTTTAGAAAGGTCAAAGGGGCAGCACAAGGGGGAGACCAGTCAAAATATTTTCAAATTCAATTTTAATCATGCTTTTGCTAAGTCGCTAACCCTTTTAAAATTCAAAAGCGTTTTGGATTTATAAGGCTCTGTTTGTATGGAAAACTTCCTAACTCGCCTCGGAAAAATCTTGGAAAAGGGAATATGATAAACAAGAATAAATAAATAAATGAAAATTTGTCTAATTTGTAGAATGAAAAGTAACAAGAAGCCGATGCGTTTGTTTTTATTGGAAAGGTAGATGCTTTTGTAATTAGCGGTGGAGCATAAATTTTTATTTGAGAGGCAAAATCAAATTTTTATAAAATATGAGAGGTATTTATATTATTATTTTTTTTAATTTAGTTGGGGGGAGGCCGGAATATAATTTTTTTAAAAATTTGCATGTAGAATTTAGGTCGGCATAAGTTTCCCCCAACTTCGCTTATAACCTTTAGATCGTGAATCGAGTTCTTAAAAATTAAAGTATTGTTTTAATTGTATACAAAAATTTTGCTAATTTTGTAGTAGTTTCATTACATATCTTTAATGCAACCATCAAAAGAATTTATACCGCTTCAATGCGATAGTCTATTTTTCATTTGACAGTATTGATATAATTGATTAATTGTAATTGACTATTTTAAGGGAAAATTGCTAACTTTGTGCCACAAGGCATGTCTTTGTCCAATTGTATCATAATAATTATGATTTTTTCACATTGTGTTTCACAAAGCATAGTCTTTTTTTTTTTTTAAATTATATTTCATGAGCCAATTTCTGTCAAATTTTCCACAGAAAACACCATGTCATCCCAACATATATACCAACGGCCACGTGATGTTTCCATTAAAGACAATAGAAATTGGTTCATCAAACATAATGTTAAAAAAATTACATTTTATGAAACTCAATGTAAGAAAATCTTAATTGTTAGGACGCAACTAGAAAAAGTCATACATTATAGAACAAAGTTCGCAACTTTTCCGTTAGTATATATATATATATATATAAGGTAACAATGCTGGTAAGCTCTTCAGTTATGATTTGGTAATTTGCATTTCGTCACATATTTGATACACATATGTCCCACGTTTGAGTGAACACAACTTCCCCTGCTTTTTGGCCATTCTTGAACCACAGCTGTAGCCCTCTATGCTGAAAAAGATGGTGGAAGTGGGATAGGTCATACTCATACAACCCTTTTGCTACAGCCTAAAAGGGACACGACGACGCTTTGTACTACACACGGCGTCATGTGGGGACTCCACTTCTCTACTTCTCCCATTAGGCCATTCCATAACAATATGAAAATGTAACTATTCCATGAGTTGTCTAACATCATCACATGGGGATAGCCTCCACGTGACTGCTTCCTCGTTTTCTGCCCCCAAATAAATAAAACATATAAATATCTATATTAAAAAAGTTCTCATCATTTTTGAAAAAAATCAAACAAACTTCTTTTGAACCAAAAAAAAACTATAAATAATATGATGCAGTAATGACTGCCTCTATTAGCTCTCTTCCTACGAAACATAAACGATTTCGTGCCGTGTACATGATAATGCCTCAACTAGAACAAAAAAGAAGAAAAGTAACTTGTTTTACATTGGTTTCAAGATGATGAAACATTTGCACATGCAAATATGTTATGAATATTACTAGGTCAATTGAACAGATGAATACCATACTTGTGAGTACCGCCTGTCCAGATTCGAGTCAGCAGCCAACCAAGAAGCATCCAAGTTCCTTTATTTACGACCTAAAAAAGAACCAAGCAAGCCCATTCTCTTAAGCAAAAGATTAGGCCTACAACAACATGAAGCTCCACCTATCATGGATGTAATGTGAACTATATATAGTTAGTTGTGAAACACGCTATAGACATATGAACAAAAGACTATTGATGACATTTCCTCGTATAACAACTGGGATGATACAAGCATAAACGAAAGAAAAGAAACTGTGCAAGATTAATAAGTGAGCTTTGACGGTGGTTACAAGGAGCTTCGGTCCTCGTGAGACTGTGTTTCGAGCATATCATTGCGTAACATTCTCAGAGGAGATATCTTTAATGAAGGCGAATTCCGAAACCAATGCAATGTGATCGCTTCCCCATTTCTGAAAACAGAAATACAGCCCGAACATGATCACTAAGTGAAACATCAATCTACGCTCTGCACACAACAGATTTAGGAGTCTTTCTGGAGATGAGACACCAAATTGACTGAATAAATTCACCAAAAAGCAAGTGGCAATGTAAAGATTTTGATTAAGCTAAAGATTACTACAAGAAACGAAATTTTTACATTGAAGGTTTCACACTACTAAAGAATATTGCCTACTTTATAGGGATAGTTAATCTATGCTAATTCCCTAAATTCATGATCCATGGTCTTAAGCAATTTATTTGTAACTTTTAGTCATCATACCTTTGTGGGATATCCCCGAGTTTGCTGCATAACATGCTTGGGAATTGGAGCAAGTACCTTTGCAGTTTGAAGACCTTCAGAATGCCTGCACAACAAGCCATTATTTAATAGTTCCACCGAATTGAACCTCATTTTGACATTTGCCCACTTGCTAATTCCAGAAAAATAACTAGAATTATTAATTCTCTACTTTCTAATCTCCCATGCTCATAATCTAACAGGGCCCCACAAGTAGCAGACTGTAAATCATGGTAGGAAGTGCTGACTTCCATGATTCCGTCAAATCAATAATTCATCTAAATGGAAATTTACCAATACATAGGAAGAGGTATAACTGATTTTCAAAGTAATCACATATTCAGCCACTATTGACAATCTTTTCTATCGGCCTTAAAATTCTCTTCTTTCTACATGCTTCTTGTTCTCTCTCTCAAACATGAATAAACATATTTTGGAGGAGTAAGTTTTCATTACACCACGGGCAGAACTAAGAACAGATAATGGTTTTAAATGAGATAAAGATTATCACCAGTCAGGTTTTTAAATGAAAGGATTTATGGTTAAAATTTCAGTTATTGGGTTATGAATGATTTGATTGTGAATTTTACTCTTGAACATTCAATTAAACCATTCATAACCAAATCACTCAAATTTTAACCATAAAAATGAACAACCCCGTACATTGCAAGGGAGGAACAAACATCCTAGAATAATTCAAATCAATCTTGAGCACATTCATTATGTTGCCCACAAATTACAGTCCAAAAAGGTGTTTCTGAACCAGTTACGATGTGCATTGCCACCAAGAAAACAAGAAGATAAATTTATGGGACCCTCGTACAACCATTAGAAAAAGTCATGCTGAATTTATTACTTCACTAAAATAGAAATATCTCCAACAGAAGACAATCCTGAAAGACGCTCTATGACTCACCATATATAATCACATGTGCCTGAGAAACGTCTGTGATAGCTGGTGACAAGCGGTTCACCACTGCAATCTCTGGACCCGGAAGAGCTCTGCCGTTGCGAAAAGCCAATACCATTTAATGAAAAAAAAAAAAATTCCCAGCACAAATGGCACCCTACAGAAAATTACAAGCCATAATTTAGAAGCATACCTCAACTTCTGAGTATGCACTTGTCAATTTCAGAGGGTGCTCCATGACATTGCAGTCTGCACTACCTGTTGCAGTTTGTATTTCTGCTGGAGTCCAAGCTGATGGACTGTATGACAAATTTACCACATCACTGATAATCTTCCGTTCACTATAAAAGTTGTCATTGAGAATCTTATCACAATGAGGCTGCAACTCTACTTTGGGGGAGCTAGAATATAAATCAGCTGGAAAGGGACCTTGACCATTACTATGTAATTCAGATAAAAATGAATCACAATCTTCACGGAGTTCATCTTTAGCCCCATCAACTAATTCACTAATTTGCAATTTTTCAAATTTCTCATCCAGCATGAAATCAGCACTTGGAGATTCATATGAAGCAGATCCATGGGATGGCTGATCATTGCTATCATTTGCACCTGAAACAGATAAAGCAACTGCTATGCATTCTGGTGAAGCGACGTCAGCAGAATTAGGACTCAATTTTTCAGATGGTCCCTCAAGTTGAGATGTATCTGAGTCACAGGTCCCTGTAGATTCAGATGTTATAGGAAGTTCACTTGAGGGATTGTCAGGCAAGGCTTGATGTTTAATCTGGTTATCGGGGTCCTCAGATAATGTTCCCAAGTTTGATTCTATGCATTCTCTGACCTCAGCTCCCTTAGAGTTGATATCTTCAACAATGCAAGGCTTAGAGGTCTCATCCACCACTGAATATCCAGGACTAGAATAGCCTCCCATAGAAGGGGCATTGGTGGAACCTTGTTCTGGTTTTCCATAATTAACTGAAGAAGCTTGAGTAGAACCATCAGTAGCGTCTCCCCTACATTATGAAATAAGTTTTTTATATTTTAATTCAGCCAAAAAGACACCACCGGACAAATTTTTCAACCAGCAACAGACATATGATATACCTAAAATCAGGAGAAGCAGATCTCGATGAACGTATTTCAGCAGAGGCTTGCCCAGAGACCTTATCACGGGGTAGTTCTGACAGATCTAGCTGCAGTAAGATATTAGAAAAACCTGAGCGTCTTTAAGCCAAACCAGATGTAGATATCTGAATATAGAAAGAGAGCAAGAAAGGGTGAAAGTATAAAGCAATATGAAGCCGCCAAATACCTTTTGTTCTTTGAGAAAGTTGTACATGGGGCTCTGATATTAGTCCAAGAGAGACCAATGAAACATTAAGTTAGGTTCAAAATACCACAGCAGTTCATGAAGAGAGAAAGACATATGCAGATAATATTAACAATGTGTACACAAGCAAACAACCTCTGGAGTGCAGTTAAAGTCTCCACAGATAACTATAGGAGCATCATCCCAAAGTTTAGAAACAGCATTTGCCCTTTCCAGAAGTACCCTAATCTGACAGAAAAAAACGAAGTCCAAGAAATATGGCATTATCAAGCATCACAATTCTTCCAAGGAAATGAAGAAGAATATTATGCACTTAATCTCACAGAGATATCAAAGATCAATCAGAACCACTTATGGACTACATTCATACCTGCGCAAGCTTGACATCTCCCCTTTTAGGATTGAAAAGCACATGAATGTTGCAAACAATGACTCTGTTAGATCTTGATGAGCTGCAAATGCACAATTTTTACCATCTTCAGCAAAAGTCACACAATTCCTTCTTTTTCAACATGTGAAATTGATGCATCAGAATAGATTATTTTCATCTGATTTCAAAAGTTTGTCTTTGCTTAAAGTCAAAGAGTTTCTATTTTCTTCTTCTTCTTCTTCTTCATTTTCTTCTCACCATTTCCAACTAAAGAATTTCAACAAACCCACCTTGGGGAGTAACAATGTTTTAGGTAAATCAAATAATACGATGATGCCAACACTTCATTCTTTATTAGCTGTCAACATCTGATGTCGCTTACTGATCTGAGTTCAGACATAGCAGCATGTGTTTAATGCATGTTCGGATGAAAATCAAGGTCTAATTAATAGAGTTGATTGCCCTGGTCAAGAGAATCAACAATTCCATTGTAAATTTGTGATACAATTTTGACACCTTTTATAAGAGGATTCATGTCGTAAGCATGTTCACAAAAAGATAGAAGAAAACCAAGTTAGAGGATACCATAATCATAATTAAATACTAAAGGAATAAATGCTTCTTGCCTTGTGGACAGAGTTGATGCCCCATCACTGGTATTCTGTCCATTCAGAGACTGTTCAACAAGAAAAAGTAATATGACTCAATTATTACCAATTGTAGAGGGTTATGAACAACATCACATACTTAAGAGCCTTAGTTAATGTTTACTCAAAAGTACTCAGAAAACAAAAGTACCTCAAATACACATATCTGGGCAACATTATCCCGAAGGCCAAGCTTATTGTATTCAATAGATTCTTCATGCAGCAACTTGAATCTAAAATAAAATTGAAATCAATTAATTCCAATTCAAGGTCTATTACCTATGCATCCACCGGATGGGGCAAAATGCAGAATTCATCCTCAGCATGCTAAGACCTAAAGGAATGCCTTTCCAAGCTCTAGTGCTGTGTCTAGAGCCATCACCTTACATGCTAGAAAATTCAGATTTTGCAGAATCAAATAAATTAGCAGAAGATAGATAGTAATAAATTACTTTGTTCGCCTGTTTGGTGCACAATCTTCAAAATACAACAAAAAAAATAATGTGCCAAGATGTGTTCAAGAAAATCCTGAGATATTTATTTATTTACTGATGTTCCACAGTGATTTTACATGGTGACATCCCAAACATCACATTCTTTTCATCCTAATATTCTGAAATTTGTAGCTGAACTGAATTAATGCTGAGTAAAGAAAGGCTTCACAACCATCTAGTAAATGAAATGATATTCAGTTTGGGGATTTTTGCTAATGCCAATGTGTGATGAACAGAGTAATACAGCAAATCTAGTCGAATTAATGGGCATTAGTGATCTTATATGAGAAATACTCATAGCTACTCAAATAAAAAAATGATGGAAAGAAAAAACGGTTCAACAAGTGAAGTAGTTTTGTTGCCTCGCAACAAATTCAAGCAAATTTTAACGCGTTCTGTAAATATGCAACATCAACATATCACACATATGAAGTTGACAGTCATGGAGGGATGGTTTACTCTGTTGAGCCTAATAGAGGACAGCCTAGTCCACATGAACAAGCTGAACATAGTAACCTATACAATGAAAAACAAATAACTCAACCTAAAGCCTGTACGGTAATTGACAAGCTAACATCTTCAGTCTTAACGCATCTAAGAGAAGTATTGCCATGAGGTGGTACTTCCATTTCAAATGTCTGGAATAAATTGGGACTTCATACCTTGAAACACACCAAAATATAGCACAGCCATCAACAGGATCACCAGTTCGCATCTAAAAAACAATAAAACTCCAATCATCTACCTCTTTAAACATATCACATTCTTGAAACATTCTTAAAAATGCTATAGAAGAAGAAATCAATTTACAACTCTAGAGTTACTATTACAAACTTCCATTGCCCATGATGAACTTTTGAACAAAAACATTATATAACAATTGGAGTGACTTTTATAGCCTCCTAAAATATGTAAAACAACCACCTAAATCAAAAGTGATATGTGAAGCAATTATTTTAGATATCTGGTCACCCAGTAACAGAGAGTGATACTTTGGGCATTTAAGGACCAAGTTCCTGGTGGCACTCAAACAACTAATTATACAATGAATGTCAGCACCAAAAAAGAAAATGCAGGTAAAAACAAAATGGTTCTGGACAAAAATTCTTGTTCATCACCATCTTCCACAGCAGCTTTTCACTTGTTAGGAAATGCAAAAGCCAGAAGATACAAGAGCAGAATGTAGATAAAGTAAAAAGAATCAGTTGAATAGAGCTCTGAGCTGCTTCCTTTCCCTACATTTCACAAAAATCCCACCCCAAATATTTCCTTATTCTTGCATGGGTGCCAACTTTTTCAATCAAAAGTTGAGGTTCTCCTAGAAACCACCTCAATTAACAAGGGCTCTGCACACATTAACCTGAATGGGAACAAGAGGGAGAGAGATTGCCTTGAGTCAAACCGGCCCTTACCCCTAATAATATCTCCACTAGTTGATGATAGAAGTCATACAAGAGATCAATTCAGACGACAAGCAACTATGAATTAGGTAAACTGTAAGAACAATATGTTCAGAAAATCCAAAAAAGCTGAACACTAATCTGAATCCGTCAGCATTAACCCAAGTCACGTTCACCAGGTGAAATTCCATATTCACGGATATATGCCTGCTAAGAATCTATGACGATCCATATAGACCTCAATAGTTGCCATATGAAATTAATAATTTTTCTTGTGCTTTACCTTAGAAAACCTAAAAAACATCACAGCAGCATTCTGATGTACAATAAGTTTTGGATTGGTTTCTCACACAAGCAAACCTAATTGACCAATAGTTCCCAAAACAATGAAATCATAAGACTTTTTCCACCTTAAAACTTTAAATAAAAGCTCAACAACTGTTCTACACCAATTTTAATGTTTGTTGGCCTGAAACTAGTAATTCAACCATACCAGCAACCAAATCAATGCAGCATAATTTTGTGCAAGTGTGCAATAACCAACAGTTAATGCATCATGTGCAAGAAACAGCTGAAGATGACAAAGAACAAATGGGACAATCCAGGCTCCACATGATAACACAACGCAACTAAATATTTTCCAAATAACCTTCCAAATGCCACTGTATCCACGGGGCCTCAGTTCTGCCACTATGTCTTGGAATCTGTCAACCTCCTGATTTTTAAATAAACATACAAATCAAAATATAGAGCTAATTAGTTACATGTAGAAGTCATGGGGAACTGAAGACAAATAGCTCAAGAATTTAATACTTTGCTATGTCTTGTAATTTTCTTAGTTCATTGTTTCCATAATGATATAATGGAACAAATTATATTGTTGCTGGAGAGAAATTTACACAGCATAAGGAACATGAAAATTGGACAAAGATCAACGAGATCATAAAACTAATACACAGGACAGATCATCATGCAAAAGATGTATCGGCGCCTTATAGTTGTACTAAATTCAATATTCCATCTCATATATAGTGGAATTTGCTGAGAAAAATATTTTCCAAATTCCATAATCTGCATATACATCTTGGCTTTTGAAATATTAAAGTAAATTTTTCATTGCATGCTTTTGGTAGTTTGTTTTTTGATCTAAAAAACTGGTTCTAGGACATCAAACATTACTGAGTGGAAGGATGTTGCGAGGAAGGGGAAAGCAAGCCTATGTGCGAAGCCCGTTATGCAGCACCTCAACCAAGATAAGAATATTTCATTCAAAAGCATGACAATACACGATAAGCAATTAATTAGTTTTTGTCAAATTTTATGTAACTAAATGTCAGCCGCTAGATATGACCTAATAAAGCATCAGTTGATAACCTGAAAACATAAAATGTCAGCAGACCACAATCCAAGCTCAAAAATTAAATTTTTCTTGCGCCAACTCCAGTCCATCATATAGCGAGGAATATGAAAGTAAAGTGTATGATAGTGATCCATGGCCAAGTAGTCAGCTAGTATGTTATATGAGAGAACAGTGAACCGCTCTGCATACAGGTAGCAATAGAAACAAGGTTAAAGAAAAATTATAGGGCAGCCGAGATAGTAAAAATAGATAGGTACATACCAAAAAAGTGACTCACAGATGCATTAATGTGAATTGAAAAAGTCATGAGCAGGTCAAATTTCCGAGATAAACTATTCAAAGCTCACATATCCAGAGAAAGTATGTTGAACAAAAAGCTAACTCCTGTATGTCCACAAAGATAACTTAAACCATATGATTGTTGATGAAAAAGCACAAAAAACATCATTATTAGAGCAGAGATAATATTTGACAAATCTGATCCCAAATTCTCAAAAAACTCTTTGCAAAGTGAAGCATTCTTTTTCTTCCAATCAAATCTACAAGGTGTAAGCTTTCACTGGCCATGGTTTCAAAGATGAGTAATTGTCAATCTTAACCATAGCTCCTTTTCATGTTCTCATGTCAAGACATCTGAGTTCTGCAAATGCGTCATCAACTTTTTTTTTACATACACAACATACCTAGAATTTGAACCCACATGATACCATTTCTTTGCAGCATTACAGAGATATACGCAAACAACATGTACATTGCAATTACACCTGCTTTTTCACACAACACAACCTCATAGTTTTTCCTTTTAGACAATGACAGCCAAAAGATATAAAATACAACCACTTTAAAAGCCACTCTAATTGAAATACAGAACAATTTTGATATTTCACTAGATATGTGACCTGGCGACCGAATTAAAGCACTGTGTCCAAAATCTAATCACTAAAACAAATATGTGTAGCTAAGAGGCGTGGTTCAAAATTTGATCTTTGAATTCCAAAAAAGAAGAACCTAGAAATTTATAAAAGGAATAGATATAAAAAAGTGCTAATCAATAACCCAAAAATAGCATCAAACCATGTTACAGATAACTTCTCATTAAACAACTCAAGCTTCTATAATAGTTCTAATGTTCTAAGGTTAAAATACAGAACAGTGGATTCAGAAAAGTAAATAGAACACAAAGGAGTACCACAATAAGGAGGCGGCCCTGGTTTCGCAAGCTCCCAATCTCGATAATCCGGAGGCTTCGAGTCTCTGGGTCTGGCTTGCTGCGGCGATTGCGGCAGCGGTCTAAAGTGCGGCTGCATTTGCTGTGGTCTAAACTGCTGAGAATTACCAAAATTCGGTCGCACCTGACGTGGGTGCCTGTATGGGTGCGGGCCGCGCGGCCCAGAAAACTGTTGCATGACATGCGGGCCTGGCCGATATAGCCGCGGTACAGGTCCACGAAACTGCTGGCCCGATGCATATAGAGGTGGCGGGGGGGCAGCATGGTAACTGGGACGGAAACCGCGGTTCGCTTCTTGAACTGCACGAAAGTGTGAATCGCCGGAGACGAATTCCTCCTGTTCCCAGCTCGAGGGCCCCAAGGTTCTGCCGGAATAGCCTCTCCTGCCGTGTGGACGCCCTCCTCTGAACTGAAATAACGAAAAATGATGGCTCCGCATTTAAATAATTATAATTGAATCCTCAAAATTCGCATTCACGAAAAGTTTGCTCAAATTAGAACGCGAAATTTTCTAATTGGATTTGAATGCTTCGATTAATTGATATCGAAAACCACGTAAAAGGTTGAAACAATGAAAAGGAGAAATGCGGTGAGAAATTTCAGTTGCGGTGTGTGTGATTTGATTGTTTATTTAAATTCTCCCTCTGGTCGTGCGTGCAAGTGAGCTATGGTGATTACATAGGGACGAGCAGACATGGCGGCGGCGGCGGCCGGGTGGGGGGCGGCTGCGGCAACGGCGCGGGAACAGAAGGAAGAAGGGCGGCGATTCATTGAGTGGGGGACAAGCGAGCCAGATGGTGGACAGGTGGAGTTTAGAATCTCAGATGTAAGTATACGCATACGTAAATTTCGCAAATTGTCTAACCGACCACAAAGACTCTTACTTTTTCCTAAAAGCACCCAAAAACTAAATTAATTCTGTTTTTGGGTGTTGATCAAATCAAAATTTGGGCAAAATACAATTACTATTAGCTCCTGTCCTACAATATTTGACTAATCAAGTAATAGTCTTTATTTTTAACACAAATGCTCCTATATCATATTATGCAATTTTTTTTTTCCATTTCATTGTCTTAATATTAAATAATAACAATAATGTGTCCACATTTCTTTTGATTTAATGTACCTTTAGAGATGGAAAGTAGAGTTTAAATTCTGATAGTCTATATTGCATATATACAGATACGACGATATGAAAGTTTCAAAAATTTTATGACACAACACCTCCCCGATACAACACTATTTATATAAATATTTTATATTATTTTAGTGATAATACGACATCACATACATATTCTTGTACATTTATATATATATATATATATAATTAATGTAAGATTCATATTTACATATTAATATAAGTATAAAAAGATAGAAGTTCATATAAGAGGTTGTATCGCATTTTTTTTTTGTTTTTGTGTAATCTATGAACTATTTATTTTAAAAGCAAAAGAAAGTTCTAATTTTATAAAAAGTATAATATGAGAATAAATTATTTGATGAAACAACAATCGTTTTCAAATAAATTAAGAATTTTTTTATTTAAATTATCCTTTTATAATTAGAATACTCTAAAAAATTTGTGGAAAAAAACTCTATTTCCAAAGCATAGCTCTAAACAAATTTAGAAAATTTTGACTTTCAATTATCCTATAATTGGAATACTCTAAAAAATATGTGGAAAGAAAAACTCTATTTCTAAAACACAACTCTAATTCTAAGAGTGTTTATAATTAGAATACTCTAAAAAATATGTGGAAGAAAAACTCTATTCCAAAGCACGACTGTAATTCTAAGAGTGTGTGTGCATTATGCATGTATGCATATGAATGATACATGTGCGTATTATCAATAATAGAGGATTAAGTAATGATATGAAGAGTTACTTTGTTCGAGTATTAAGAACTAGTACACGCACAACACCAACGACCTCCTCGGATTCAAGTGTTGTTTTTTAAGATGGGCAGTGGCTTTAATAATGGCACATACCAATGAAAAACCAGGATTTCATTTAAAATTGCAAATTTCAGCTAAAAATTTGAAAACCGGCTAGCTAAAACAATACAGAAGCTATAACATTGCAGTGTGGACTTAGACTATGATTAACTTCAGCATCTAATATTGAACAGCAATTGCATTGTTATACAATGAAAAGCCCTCAGATACACGGCCAATGAATAATTTAATAACACCCGCAAATGTTCAGATCGCAAAACTGGAGCTAAGACTCAGTGTTGATCAAAGTAACATGGTAATCAATCAAAAAAGAAACCTCCCAAATTGTCATTTCTTCGTTTGAGATTGGTTAATGAACTTGGTAACAACATAGCAGTCTGGTGGGGTTATGTTTGTGTAATAGTTGTGGATTGTATCCGTGATTTCAAACCCGAATTTCTTGTAAAACTTGATGGCATCGTCATTGTTCGTCTGCACATGCAAGTAGACCTCAACAATATTCTGCTTTGAGCATATATCAAGTACATGATTCAACAGCTTTGTACCTACATGACATCCAGCAACAAAGTTAAGTCTGCATGATATAAGCAGAAGAATGCATGACAAAAAGAAATTACAACTTGTATGCCCCTATATTCACCAATGTAGTGAAGTGAAGTGAAATTTAACCAGAGACGATATTTCCAGTATATCTTGAAGAGGAAGATCAAAAAGAGAACAAGCATATTACTTACCAACACCTAGCCCACGATATGGTGCCAAAACGCCCAATGTCATTATGTATACACGAATGGAACCACCTTCCTTCTTCTCAAGGCGGCAAGCAATGGCTCCAACACAAATGTCACTGTAATAGGCTGAAAAGAAAATAAAAAATTCATTTTAGATATACACGTCTGATCTTGGATAAGCCCTAAATATTGCATGAAGGAACGTGGAGGACAAGTCTTTACCTTGTCGATTGACTAGCTATTTCCAGACTTTTGTGTGTGTGTGCGTGTGTGTGTGTGTGCGCCCCGCGCGTGTGTGAATCATTTTATTGGCTTCTACTAGTTCCTGAGACAAACCTTGTTATGTTCACAAAAGTAATTTAAATTTTGCAACCCAGTTTCCAGTTCTGGCCTTTCCATTCCTGGCCGATATCTTCCAGGCACATATGAACATACCTTTGTAATCATAATAGCTCCTTTTCCTTATTATACCTGCTGTATCATCAGATTCTAATCGACTGGTAGCCTGGGAGGGAAAAATCAGTTGCTTGTCCTCCACCGTAACCAACTCAGGACTCCATTTTTTCTCCATAAAATCCTAATACCAAACTCACGACTCCATTTTTATGTGAATCTTGCAAACTTTTTCCCTTAGGGCAACACTATTTTTGATAGAAGAATTTGACGGAAGAAATTTTCTCCACGCTTTACCATTATGCTTTTATTTTTGATCCTTCTCGTTTTCCTTGTACTTTTCTTCACTAAATCCATGGTCCAAACACAGCATAAGTGATCCCAGCATTGGGATTTTCTTAATCTTTCTATCCTGCAGCTCACCATATATGAGCTCCAAGATGGAAACTTCATATACTAGCTAATAGTATTCAGTGTATGATGTCGATTAGAAACAAATTCCTTAACTGCTATTAGGTGTATCTGGTGACTGACAAGTAAAATTTGCTACAGGGTTAAGTAATCGTTGCTGTAACATTGACTACTCTAGAATCTCATTCTCACATATAATTGGTGAAATATTTGATGTAAAGACTCATATGCTCAAATTCTACCAGCTAAAGAATTGATAGATACCGTCGAGCAAGTAGTTGTGGCTCATTAAAAGAAGAATTTCAGTATTCATCCAGCTAAAACGTTAAAGACTTCCAACTAAATATCAGCACGATTAACAGTTTGTATGCAGGCACCAAAACCATAAACACAATGCAAAAAATTCATATAAGATTCAAACAATTACATGGTAGAGAACAAAGTTTCTGCACTTACAGAAACCAGATTCCCATAAAACAGTCCAGGAATCATGAAAGCAACCCATGGTAGGCCGAGGGATTTCGAATACATCGTAAGCTAAACTAGTACTGACGAACAACCAACCCGCAATGAATTGGGACGGTATAGTAATGCTAGGAACGACCCAATATTGAATACTAGTAATAATATCAGCAAAAGAACGTTTTCTACTTTAAACATGAAAGCCACACAAGATCCAAGATTAACAGCAGAAAATAAACGCCTCACTAGAACCCCAACAAAAGTAACCCCAAAAGATCAAAATCACCAATTGTTTGCCGTGAGTGAGCATAAATCCCTATCTAACAACAATAAAAATCAATATTCTTCTCCCAAATCAGATATTCATAAAACCCTCAAAGCACAGCGCAACGACAAATTACACACAATTTTCAACTTCAAATCAAGAAATGACAGAACCCGAAAAACCCAGTTCGCACATAGAAAAAATAACAGAAAGCCAGAAAAGAAAACAGACCTAATTTGGTGAATTCGCCGGAGGCGAGAGCATCGGCATAGTATTTGTCGTTGTACCGAACGGGGAAGAGCGCAGTGTTGAGCTTTTTGAGTTGCATCAAATTTTTGTCCCTCACACCGTCCAGTGAAATCGACACGTCTCTCCCTCCTGCCCCCATAATATTTAACTAATCGCCTTCAAGCCCTATTATTTACCTGCATGTATAGGATATAGAAATCAGATTGATTTAAAAAGGTACCACAAAGATGCGCTGTTCAACTATGCCTTATTTTGCTGAAATGTAGGGAGTGCATGTATATTTAGAGAGAGAGAGAGAGAGAGAGAGAGAGAGAGAGAGTTATACTTGGTGAAGTGCTGAGGAAATTTAGGAGAGCGGCGGAAGAGATGGGTAATAGGGGCTGCGGAGTGGGGTTAAAGAGCTAAACGTGAAATATATGAAAACACGTATTTTAGTATTGTTGTTTCTTGGCATATTTAACAAAATCTAAAATAGAAAAATATTATAAAAAGATGTTACGTTTTATTTATCTTCTGGGCTGTGATGGGTACCCAAAGGAAATGAAAAATAGACAAACAAAGAACAAAACCTTTTGGATTCTTATGGTCCACACTCCACAGACTTGTACATTGTCTATCATAATTATTTGGGCCCTTCGTTTTCTAGCTAGCTTTCCACCTCAAAGAAATCAAGAATCGTAACACACACACACACACAGAGAAAGGAAATCAAGAATTCACACACACGCACTGAAGATGAAGCAAGCAAAGAGGAAGGGGAAGGCGGTGGTGGTGGGCGGCAGCATATCAGGTTTATCCTGCGCACACGCGCTGATCACCGCCGGGTGGGAAGTGGTGGTGCTGGAGAAAACATGCTCACCGCCGACGGGTTGCGCCACCGGAGCGGGACTGGGACTGGACCCTTTAGCTCAGAAGCTTATTAAGTCATGGCTCAAGCAACCCGAGATGCTTGAGCTCACCACCTTGCCACTCACCATTGATCGGGTAAATGAACGAACCTTTACAAGAATTTACTTAAAAAAAATCGAAACTTGTCATAATTCTATGGCAAGAAGCATGCCACGAAAATCTTATTGCAGTTCTTGCTTTTTAGGGGAAATCGCCCTCTATTGATGATATTGAACATTTTAGCTAAGGGAGTAGAGGAGGCCTCGTTTTGGTGCAGTAGTAAAAGTAATTTTAGGAGCTAAAAGGGGGAGTTGATCAAGTACTCATTTGTTTAGTTGCTATTAGTAATTCTGACGTGTAGATTTCACTGCTATTCTGGAAAAACTATTGGTGATTCTGCATATGTGTTAATTATTGGAATTATGAACTAAGGGGATGAGTAACGTTTTTGTTAACATGATATGCTGAAAGTGAAAAGCAAACTTAGATCTTGGTAGAAGGTTTTTGCTATCTGATTGCAATACAAAGTAGGTTCATCATGCCTAAATTTAGAGTATTTTGTCAAAAAATCGGCACCTAAATTAATGTGTTTAATTAGTATTTTCACATTGATAGTTGATTGTGTGTTTGCAGTCAGCTTTAGCTCAGTGAAAATGAATCCTGTAGTTGCCAAAATACACAAGGTCTGCATATTCTTAGATTTTACTGTTCTCTTCATTTCAGCAAAATATATAGTTCAAAGGACTCAATAATTCAAGTGGTAATAATTTGCTTGTACCTTATATTTTTGTTGATTATAGAATGAAGCAACAGATGGGGACAAAAAGATCAACTGGCTGCTTACAAGAGATAAGAACTTCAATTTTAGAGCAGCATATTGGTCTGATCTGCACAGCCTTCTATACAAGGCGTTACCACCAGAGATTGTTCGCTGGGGACATATGTTCCTCTCCTTTTCCGTTTCTGATGACAAAACTAGTGTGAAAGTAAAGAGTAAAGCTTTAGAAACTGGTGATATGGTTGATGTTGTTGGCGATTTGCTTATCGCAGCTGATGGTTGTCTCTCTTCGATACGTCAGACTTTCTATCCTGACCTTAAATTGAGGTTTGTGAATAGAACTGTTGATAAACCTTTTTTGTTTTGGTAAACTGAAATTTAGGATTTTGTTTCTTGAAATAAAAAAGAAATTTTGTTAGATATTCAGGTTATTGTGCATGGAGAGGGGTACTTAACTTCTCAGACAATGAGAACTCAGAAACTATTCAAGGGCTTAAGAAGGCATTTCCCGACCTTGGCAAATGCTTATATTTTGACCTGGGACGTGGAGCTCACACTGTGTTCTATGAGCTTTTAAACAACAGGATTAATTGGATTTGGTATGTTAATCAACCAGAGCCACAACTGAAGGTATATTCTAGAACTCCCAATTTTTACATTTCTGAACAATGTAGCCTATGTCCTATATTTTCTCCATATGTAATTCTTTGGTTCAAGCCAGGGACATGCGAGATTCCAGTGCAGTGGCACAGAGGAATTTAGGATGATAAATCACAATTTTCATAAAAATGCGGCTCTTTTTCAATAAAAGTTCTTGGATATAGCTGAGATTGGAAGCTAACTAGTGAAAATTTGCATTTATCTGGAAATGCAGTAGTGAGTAATTGTCGACTTTAATTTCTTCTCAACACCTTTTTTTCCCCCTCTCCCTGTATTTTGATTCTTGATGATGATGCTGATAATGATTAATTATTCCTACCAAAATTAGTGTATGCAGTTAAGTCTATCATTTCTGGATTATGATTTTCAATTTTGTTTTGGATGTCCTTTTTTGTTCATCAAATCAGGGAAACTCAGTAACCATGAAAGTGAGCAATGACATGATTGAAAAAATGCATGAAGAAGCAGAGAAGGTTTGGCTACCTGAATTGGTCAAAGTAATACGAGAGACAAAAGAGCCTTTCTTAAACATCATTTATGACAGTGAGCCTCTAGACCAAATTGTTTGGGACAATGTGATTTTAATTGGAGATGCCGCTCATCCAACTACTCCTCATGGTTTGAGAAGCACAAACATGTCGATACTGGATGCTGCAGTTCTTGGCGAATGTCTTGAAAAATGGGGAGTCGAGAATTTATATTCAGCTCTTCAAGAATATGAATCTACTCGTCTGCCAGTCGCCTCAAAGCAGGTTCTGTTTTCATGGAAACTGGGCCGTATCAAACAAGGTTTAATCCTCCCTGATCGTCAGCCCTTTGATCCAATGACAGCAAGGCAAGAAGATTGTGAGGAGCTTCAGCAGAAGAACATGCCTTTTCTGTATGACATTCCTTCAATATTGGGTAATAGTGTAGAGTTCTGACCCATTTTTATGGCATATCTGTCTTTTTACGCAATTTGAAGTCTTATAAGCTGGAGGGATGCTAGTTTAGAAAAGTCTATGTACTCTAAATACACTTATCTACTGAAGTAGTCATTATTTGTTTGCAAAATGAATAATGGAGAATTTAATTCTGATAAAGCATTATTTTTCTCAGTTCACGTGTGTACTATATATGAGTTAAGGAAAAAAGAATGATTAGAAAAGGTTCTTAAAAGTTCCTTCAAGAATTTAGTAAATGATACTTGATCTGATTGATATGGACTCTATACTAAGGTAATGCATGTTGCTATCACGTGTGCTAGGAGACAAGAAAGACAGTACAAATAATAATACAATCACATAAAGAGGATGAATAGTCCAAATAAGTTCCCTGATATGAAATAATACAATTTGTCTGGTACCTATTAAAAAGTGATTAAAAATATTTAATTGCATAAATCTGGTTTTCTGATGTGTGTAATTCTCCACTAATTGTTCTTGTTGCTTTTTAGCTTCCGAAATTTCAACCTAGTTTCAAAACACACACACACGCACACACAGTGCACACGGATATGAAGGAAGCAAGGAGGAAGGCAAAAGCAGTGATCGTGGGTGGCAGCATAGCAGGGATTTCTTGTGCGCACGCCCTGATTGCATCCGGATGGGATGTGGTGGTGCTGGAGAAGACTTGCTCTCCTCCAAATGCTTGTGCCACCGGTGCAGGACTTGGACTTGACTCTGTGTCTGCAAAACTCATTGAGCCATGGATTAAACAACCAGAGCTCCTTCAGCTTATCAGCTTGCCCATGACTATTGAACATGTAAGTGAAACATTTCTTTCAATCAAAACCTGCAGAGACCGAACGGATAAAAAAATGGACGCAGAAACTTTGTCCTTTGGTTTTTATGGCTTTTGGAAGTAGTTTAAAAGAAACTCTGAGATGTTAAAATTTCTGTTTCTCTTCAACTAAACTACTGGGATCTTGTAATTTGTAGCTTTAAAGACTTTGAAAAGACTTGAATTTAATCAGCTGTCTGCTTCATTAATCATTTCTTGTTTATAGGAACAAGCAACAGATGGTGACAAGAAAATTACCTGGACGCTGACTAGAGATGAGAGTTTCAATTTTAGAGCAGTGCACTGGGTCGATCTCCATAGCCTTCTTTACATCTCCTTACCTCCCGAGGTTGTTTTATGGGGACATCTGTTCTTCTCCTTCTGCATTTCTGATGATAAAAAATCAGTTAATGTGCAAGCTAAAGTGCTCCAAACTGATAAAACAGTCGAGATAGTTGGTGATCTGCTCGTTGCAGCTGATGGTTGCCTCTCTTCAGTGCGTAAAACATTTCTTCCTGACCTTAAACTGAGGTATGTGATAACTTGTAGATGTTTCTTGTTATTTTGCTATTGAAACTAGTTTAAAGAAGTTCCAGCATTTGTGTTCCTTGAAAAAGTTTAAGAGACATACGCATGCATTTTACTTTAGATACTCAGGTTATTGTGCATGGAGAGGGGTTCTTGATTTTTCAGATAATCAGAGTTCAGAAACAATCCTGGCACTCAAGAATGCTTACCCAGATCTTGAAAATTGTAATTATTTCGACATTGGTTCAGAAGGTCATGCTATCCTTTACGAGTTAATCAACCGAAGGATCAACTGGATTTGGTATCATAATCAACCAGAGCCAGAATTTAAGGTACATGCGTACATTCTACTCTCTCATAGTTCATTCAATAAGAAGCATGAAGCATTATGGTTCTGATTATTAAGTTTATGCTTTTAGATGAGGCAGTCGTTTAATATGTCGTTAGAGTCATGCCAAGTAAGGCCGTGATTCAAATCTTAAATCCAAGGCTTGCCAAAAAAGTCTACTTGCATGTGATCGGGCGTGTTAGAAATATCAAATATTTAATGCATGGAAAAATCTTATTGCTTGAACTGCGCCAACAAAATAAAATCTGGTGTGACCTTAGGGAAACTCGGTTACTACAAAAGTTAGCAGTGACGTGATCGAGAAGATGTACGAGGCAGCAGAGAAGGTATGGATCCCTGAATTGGTGAAAGTAATGCGAGAAACAAAGGAGCCCTTTTTGAATGCAATATACGATAGTGATCCACTGGATCAGTTCTATTGGGACAATGTGGTTTTGATTGGAGATGCAGCTCACCCCATAAGCCCACACGGTGCAAGAAGCACAAACATGTCGATACTCGATGCTGCGGTGTTGGGCAAATGCCTCGAGAAATGGGGCGTGGAGAATCTGAGCTCAGCCCTTGAAGAATATGAGTCAATTCGGCTGCCTGTGGCTTCTGAGCAAGTGTTGTTCTCACGAAGAATGGGGCGTATAAAACAACGGTTACCCTTGTCTGATCGTGGGCTATTTGATCCTCTGACAGCAACTCAAGAAGAAAGCAAAGTGTTGCAGCTGAGGAATGTACCGTATTTCTCTTATATTCCATCCATATTGATGTAACAGTTTACTGATTCGTTTGAGTTTTTGCCATTATGTGTTAATCAGAACCTTTGGATGTCAACAGATTCATTGATTCTTGAAACGGACTAGAAATGGGGTTCTTGGTTACGACAACTTGCATGAAAATAAAGTTTTCTTTTTTTAGTCTCTCTCTCTCTCTCTCTCGCTCGCTTGCTAGCTATATATATATTACCAAGTACCCCTTGAGGTTGATGTAATTATGAATGTTATAAATGGGAGTTGGTAATTTGCATATATTCATAGGGGGTTAAGTGTTATTAACCCTGTATATATACACATATGTGCATGCGCACGAGAGCTCGAGGTCCATGTATCATTTCAAGTACCAGAAATCAGTTAGGCAATTGCTCTCATCAACAATGAAACAGTGTGTGTGTATTGCTGACCTTCAGACAAATAAGCCATGAAAAATACATTTCCCCACCAATTACGGGGTTTGTTTTACCCCTTCCCCACATATAAAAAGAGGCTACAAATGCTTCTGCATGTACCGTACAACCCTAAACGCATAAAACCACACCAGCAACCACTCAATGGCAGAAGTCTCATTCATCTGTAAACGAACCGTTGTGAGCACTAAACCGGTGGAACCGGGAAAGTTCAGCCCTCTATCCGTTATTGACAGAATAATGGAACGTAATTATCTCCGTTTAGTGTTCTATTACAGTCTTCCCACAAGGAGGCCAGCTGGAGAACTGATGAAGAAGCTCAGAGAATTGATATCTGATATGCTGAATTTTTTTCCGGTAGTCATGGGACGACTAGTCAGGACCATTGAAGGGCACTGGATGGTTAAATGCAACGATGCAGGGTTAAGAATGGTGGAAGCGAAGGTGAACGGAACTGTGGATGAGTGGCTAAGGCATGTTGATAGAGAAAAAGAGCTCAAGCTGGTTCATTGGGAGGAAATGTTTCACAAAACATATTTTTGGTCCCCCTTTTATGTTCAGGTATGGATCATTAGCCTAAAAGTTGATGATTTTGTTTAGTAAAAAGATCGCAGACACTTATTTTAAGAGCTTATAAGTTTCTAAATCTTGAGTTTTGCCTTCTCTTTATGTGATTGTCTCCTGGCTGTAACTTTCTTTTGAATCCCATTTTTTTGCAATTTTTCGTGTGTGTGTGTGTTTGAATGGTGCAGATCACTGAGTTTGAAGGTGGTGGACTAGCAATTGGTTTGAGCTGCACTCATCTACTCTGTGATCCCACCTGCGCCACCATGATGATCAAAGCATGGGCCGACGCGACACTGAAGGATGAAATTACATTTCCGCCCTTGTTCCACCCCTTGCCATCAAGAAGCCAAGGAAACAGAAACACCAAACACCAACCTCACTTGATCAACCACTACAAATCAGCTTTAGAAAACTCAGCTCCACCATCAGACACAAAACAGACAACTATCACTCTCCAATTCACTCAAGAAATGGTCAAAAATTGCATGGCCATGGCTGGAAAAACCACCAATGAGCCCTTTACACCTTTCCAGGCTCTGACTGCGCTACTCTGGATGCGTATCAGCAAGGTCAAAGGACTAAAAAGTGCTCTAGTTAACATGTCTATATGTTTAGACATGCGAAACTTGCTAGGCTTGGAGAAGGGCTTTTTCGGAAACTGCATGGTGTATAACAAGGTGCATGCAGATGGACTATATCATGAGCATGATACATCTAAAGCTGCTTCTTTCATAAAAACAGCAACTTCAAGAATGGACAAAGACGAGGTTATGGACCTGATTGAGTGGCTGGAACAAGAAAACCGCAAAAACCCTCCACTGATGAATGGTTCTGATTTGATATGTGTTGATTTAGAGAATGTGGATTCATATTCTGCCATTTTCGAAGGCAATGCAAGCCCAGTTCGTGTATCATACTATGTTGAACCAGCTGTCGGGCCGGGCCAGGTAGTTGTCCTACCGTCTCCTCCGGGAGACGGGCCGGATAGTAGGGTGGTGGCAGTCACACTTCCAGAAGATGAAGCTGAGAAGCTTCTTGAAGATGAACTGATTCAGCAATTTGATCCAGTTATTTTGATGGGGTTAAAACAAAAAGCTTCCTTAGATGTAAAAATAGGACATAATGATTACATGTGACATGTTTGAATCAAGCCACTCCAGGCAAACTCTAAAAATTACTATTATCATTTTATTATTATTATTATCATAGAAATCTGAGAAATATTTAAAACCAGATCTAAGTCCTTGGAGATTATGAAAAAAACAAAAAATGAAATCATAGAGCAAAAAAGTAATTGCGTTTGCCGGGAGTCGAACCCGGGTCTATTGCTTGGAAGGCAATTATCCTAACCGTTGGACTACAAACGCTTGATGATTATTCTGGCCATCATTGTTTTTAATATCAAATTTTTAAGCCACCAATTTACACATAAATTTGAATGGATATTGCAAGTTTTTTCAAAAGTGAATAATAATTAATAATGTTTATCTTACTAAATCGCTATTGATTATTTAAAAAGTAAATATGACCTTAGTTTTTAAGGAATATCCCAATATGTTAGCCATCAATATAATAGTTCTTTGGAAAACAGGATAAAACAAATACTTGTTTGAAACATTGATGGGTTCCATACATACAAGGATTAAAATTATTTATGAAATTATGGGCCGTTTGAATAGATTTAAAAATAAAACAGCCCTTATCGATTCGTGTTTTTTTGGTGAGTTTTGTTTTTTAATTCAAGCTATTTTATATTTGAATGTAGAAGATGTTTTTATTTAAAGTTATTGTAGATATTTTTTTTAAAAAAAGCCAAATTTGGCTTTGTTTTCTACCTTTAGCTTTTTTCTAAAAAGCATATCCAAACACAAAATTTTTTTCATTGTACTGCTTTGTTTCAAAAATTAGTGCTTCTCTTATAAAAAAATCTCATTCAGATGAACTTTATATGAAGACGAATAGAGAAGAAAGAATTAGGATAAGTTTAATTTTTTTTTAAAAAAACTTTATTTTGTGAAGTCTAATTCAACCATATTGAAAAGATGCTGAACTAAAATTCCTAAATTATCTTCACAAGCCAATTTGTCACTCTCTTTTTGTCCTGTCCAACAATATTATACAAATTCCTATTGGGATTTGCAAATAATTATTCAAGAAATTTCAAATTTTATTTTCTATATGAAGTACTTATATAGATCTATTTCAACCTTTTTTCTCTTTTTAATTTATTTTAAAATTTTTTTTTTTTATCTTTTTCCATTATGGTAAGTACATGAAGTCATGCTCGTGGGGTTGCTCTCTTGCTGTCTTGCTGTCTTAACTCCCTGAGGCCCACAAGAACACGCTTGTGGAATATTAAACTCATTACCCCTAATTAAACCTCAATTAAGCAAGTAGTTAGAGATACTACCTCCAATTCATATTATTAGTGGTTTAAACATAATTTTGGGTTCACAATATATGTAATTTGATGAAAATAAGACAGTATTTAATGTATTTTTTAAAGTTTAATCTCAAATTAAATGCAATTCACACAACCTTCTCATTATTAATACTAACATTTATTAAAGGCAAAATAGGAGTGAAGTTTTTTTTTTTTTTTTTTTGGGGAGGGGGGGGGGGGGAATTAATTAATTTTTTGTTTTAACAAGACATATAAAATTTAGTTCAATATGAACTTCAATGAGTCAACTGCATCCCACCCCCCTCGCCCGTTCTGATTATGCCATAAGGCAAAATAGTTAAGTAGATTATTGATGCGGGTCGAATTTGAGAGCTGGTCCAGCTCGATCGAAGACCTTGGTCGAGTATGTTGGTAAAGGAATTTGATCGGGAAGTTGACCTGCAACAAGGGAAAAACAACGTGAGCTAGCCGAGATGGGTCTCGGCTAAGGCCCTCCGATGCTTAAGTCAACGGATTGATTTGTAATATATTCTAGCAGAGTAAGGGCATTAGGGAGTAATTAATAAGATCGATCTCACCATAAATACAAGGGTTTTTATAGTGTGTCCCGGTAGGTCACTCCCTATAGGACCTTTAGCGCGTAGTAGGTCATCATATGATGAGGTGGAGTGACCCATAAGCCTAAGGGTAGGGTCCTAGGGCATTAGTTAGCTTTTAATTAATGAGGTTAGCAACCATCGGGACAAAAGCTTGACTATTTCAAAGATAAAAATATAAAGCTTTACATAAATCTCTTGTTCTTGGACATTCTTGAGGCTGTCTAGCAGGGTTCGAATGACTCCCTAGTCAAGGTCTTTGGAAGTATATAATATATAGTCAAAAATGACTGCGTGAACCTCTTTTAACTTCTTGTCGAAGTTGGGAAGTGTTTTAGTATTATTCATTTAAGAGTATTGCCAAAAATATTCTATGGAAAATAATATCTATGCAAAAATGCTTCTTTGGCCATTATTGGTGAATTATTGGTTTAGTAGAATTTAAGCTCATTTGTAGTTAGTAGACTCTCAAGTCAAGGTCTTTGGAAATATATTGGAAAACGAATAGACACCAAAAGGGAGCACCAAGTCAAAATATTGATTGTGGAAAATTTTCCAAGTTTTTGTCATAGTTAATATATTAAAACTAATCAGTATACAAAAAACAAAACCGTAAAGATAAGGTTTTTAGGAATTTTATACCCTAATTTAAGTAGCTAATTAGTTGTAATTGCAGTAATTGCAAGAGAAACCAGAGAGCAGAGCACGCGAGACTCACCAGTTTCTTGACATGAAAATCTGAATGCGTAAAAGATCAATATGATCGTTCATGTCTTGAGAATGGGAAGTTTTAAGAACGGAAATAAATATGAAAGAAGTTGGTTCATTATCAATCTAATAAAAAATTGACAAGTGACAAATGAAGTTAGGAGTTTCCACTAAATACCTTGAGCTGATAGAAAATTTAATGCCAACAAGGGCTGAATGGACACGGCATGGTCTCGATTGATAAAGAACTCGACCGGGATGATCGACGGGTTTGGTTCGAGGACCCATCGACCTGGTCGAATAAGGTCCTGGTCGATAAAGAACTCGACCGGGGTGATCGATGGGTTTGGTTCGAAGACCCACCGACTCGGTCGATAAACCTTCAACTCGTTCGGAGGATCTCGATCAAACCGTTTCGAGGGGTCGATCAAACCCGGTCAAAAACCTGGGCTTGTGAGTTTGAACATTTGAGGCGGAAGACATGTGGCACGAGCGAACCGGGAGAATTACGATCGAAAATATGCCACAGTCAATTATAAAAATTAAACTTATTAATTTTTTTTCTTTATACGTGCGACATGATTTTAAACGGTTATTATTATAAAATGGAGATGGTAAGAAATGGCATATTCCAAAATTCTATGCACGTTTCTTTGTTGTTACTGGCTTATTAAATCCTTGTCCAAGCGCGACAAGGGTTGGGGCATGCGACTAACTAAAACTTTTATTTTTATTTTTATTTTGTTTTTGTTTTTGTTTTTTGTGCGTCATGTACTTTACAATAATTAGTCAACTAATATAGGTCTATCATGAATTTCAACTATGATTGTAGCAATAAACAGGATTAATTATTAACTAATAAGATTCCTTAAGGTGTGTGGACACATAAAACATAAGCCACAAACCCTATTCTTCTTTACAAAATTTTGTCCCATATCAGTTTAGTCAATCATCAATTGAATACGGAATGGAAAAAATAATTATCACTAAAAAAAAATTAATTCTGAATAACATATGCATGCTGGGATAAGTTTGAATTTATCCAAAGTTTACAGGGCATAGCTTACATTAAAACAAGAAAATCATACAAGAACTTATATAATTTTGTTTTTATTTTAAATTATTTTACTTCTCATTTATAACAAAATCTAATAAATTCTTTACAAAAAAATTATATTTGTTGAGAAAATTTATTAAATACTTATAATTCAAAATTTAAATGCATCACTAAATCATATATATTATTTATTTTGTATATGTATCGAGTGTGTCCAACAGTTGTAACAAGTAAGATGCTTCATTTGTTTTCTAACAAATATCCAAAAGTTGTCTGATTTGTCCAGTTTCTATATTCTTTCACCCATACATATTTAATTTTTGTGGACGTCAAACCCTAGCACGTTATCTTTAATCCAATCTCAATTTTTATATGCATATTCGATCATCCCTCCTTAAGCATCATCAACTTCGAAAAAAGCATCAAAATATCATGATCAATATCTCATTAACTTAACAAATTAAAGATTCTCAAATCAGTACATCATAGATTTACAAGAAAATTGCTGACCCCGAGGAACCAAAAACTTTTGTATCACGCGTTCATACAATACAAGGTCACAATTAAGGATGCAATTAGCAATTTACTAAAAGTTTTGGGAATCCCAAGAGGGCTATCCAGTAATATGTTACTAAGCTCCTACAAAATTTATATATATATATATATATATATATATTGATACAATCAACTCGAAACTCCTTATAGATATCAATCGGAAAAATACCTTCTATACACACACGCACACACTCACTCAAAAAAAAGGGGGAAGCTCAGGATTTCACTAGTACCCAATTTAAACCCCATCATACGACTTTAAGCCGAGTGGCGCAAAAATTTTATATATATATATATATATATATATATAGTTTACTAATTCAAATGAGATAATATAATATTTTCTAAAATTTCACATAACAGCTCTGTATAAATTGCACATGGACACACAATTAAGTAGGATGCGTGTACCTATTAAGTGAATATATTTAAATTTAATTTTGATGATTGTAAGTTGACTTTGAGCCGACAAATCCTCTTAGGATTCATTGGCATTTGGTACATATTTGGATGATCATGGATCCACATTATATCACCATTACTATTGGTTAATACTTGTCGAGATTCCAATAAATGAACAATATTTTTGCCAACTATTTTGCATTAAACTTCAATTAAATCAATTTTATATTGCAATACTCTATAGAAAATTGATAGTCTTTCAATGGAAATGGCCTTAACATGGCAATTTTTGTTGTGGGCGCGTAATCAACAATAACACTTCTCAAAAAATACTTAATGTACGACTGTGTAATCGCATTGAATTTCAACGTAAAATCAAGGAAAATTCTTACCCGTATCAGGTTTGATCACGCCGGGACTAATCACGTAGCGAGTGTTTTACGCTTGTCATATGATTGGTGTACAGTTTAGGGAGAGTGACCAATCACATGGCAAATGTATTTTCACTTGCTACATGATTGATTGGGTGCGGTCAAATCGAATTTGGACAAAAATTTTCCTAAAATCAAAGGAGAGGCAGTTACGATTAATAGTAGGGCTACAAATAACTTAGGAGTTAACTCGCACCCCTTAATTTTAAAATCACCCATATATATAATTAAATTTGATTGGTTACTTTAATTGTCCATTAGTACTTTCTTTATTCGTCTTTCAGTTTACTCATAGTTACTACAAATTTAATTATTTATATTATACATAGCTCGTAGCCAGTTAAGTGCACTTCCGAACCTCAGGTCCTAGCACCACTGGTTACGGTGCATTTGTTAAGATATGACATTGATGCTATCTCATAACCATGCTTTGATACATAAGTGTAACTGTAAGTATAAAATAAAACAAATTGTAAAATTTCAATTGTGGTAAAGGCATTAATTTGGCCTTGTCCGCTCTGTACAAGAGGTAGGGATAACAAGTCGCAACTTGCTCCGCCGTACAATGACAAATAAAGGGCGGTAGCACACGCAAGTGCGCACACACACACACACACTCTAGGTATTTAGTATGTATCATGTATGGATAGAGAGAGAGAGAGAGAGAGAGAGAGAGAGAGATGTCGGAGTAGTGGAGAAATTGACACAGACCATATGTGTGTATGTTGAGAGAGGGGGGGTAGAAGTGCAGTAAGCACAAATGCATAGGGCATTGAAGATTTGAGTTCCTTTCTATTAATGGAGAATCATTTATGATCCGCATTTTGTTCACGAATTATGGTACTTGCCCAACCCAGAAATCAATAAACTAACTTCTAGAAGGGAGAGACAAGCCCGCCTTTCCTTTTTTAATTTTCTTTAAATGAATGAGAGCCCCATCTTGCATATCACCATGATTTTACATGATATATCAAACCTACCAGTATATATATATATATATCTAAATTGTTTAATTTTGCCTTGTATACCACCCAAGTTTTCTCTATTTTATTCAAGGTACAATGCCTCCCTGAAATGTATTTTGACTAAAGAGCTTTGACAATACTTCCTTCTAGCTTTATCGACTTATTGATTGACCCCCTCTTTATATATATATATATATATATATATATATAATTATATAATTACGAAGGGACTAGCACATAGAAAAATGTATAATTAATTTATATTTCTCAACGATTTTTTCTTTATTTACATCTCAGTAATATCAAATTGCTATAAAGGGTTCAATATTCCCATGTCCAACTTCTTTTCTCAAAGGACAAGATTCTCAATAACTATAGGACAACTATAATCAGGAACACCCTAAAAAAATTTCCACTAGTATAGAAGAAATTAAAATTTATCCCGACAACTTAAATTAAACTAGGTAAGGTCCTTAACAATATTATCAAATAAAACTGCTTCCGTGGTCCTGGCACCCCAGAAGGACAAGCGATCGATCGCCTACGAGCTAGTAAGATCCAACGGTCCATGATCTTTTTCGATTACTATAATCCAAAAACTGTGTCATAATATCATAAAAAATAAGGCATGTTAACTGCAAAAAAATGCAAGTGAAGCTCAGCAAAGATCTTCACCACTAGTTGATATGATGTCAGTGGCCAATGCCTATTCAAGTACAGATGAAATCACTAAGATGTATATCCTCTAGCAGACAAACAAATCAAAACCTACAACACATATCAAATAATAAAGCTCACCATGTGACACAAGGATTATTTTTATACATTCCAACTGGCTTTTCATATATCATGCCTGCACAGAATTGAGATTAGTTTTTCTGATTCTTGAACAGAACATATCCCTAGTAATTCGAGACGGTGGATCGTCTCGAATTATTGGGAAGACACTGAGATTTTTCCTTTTTTTTTTTTTATTTTTAAAGTTTTCCATCATTTGAGGGTATCACATCGTGCATGAACTATAGTTTTTGAATTTCGAAGGAACCAGCCATGTTCTGTACGTAGTGCTTCTTTTACTATTTTGGTCGAAGACAATCCCGTTCCGGTAAAACAGATTCTTGCCACAGGAATCAAGAAATATGTGGTTTTTACTTCAACATGAATTAAGGGTGTAATTTAATAGGATTGTGCTAGTGGGATTTGAATGTGACTCTACCTATACAATAGATGTGCCCTATTTTCTCACTAATCTGTGCCATCAAGAATGGTAAAACGTGTAAAGGTAACTTATCTTTACTAATTTACCATACTTTTGAAAACATTCTCCAAAACTAATAATGATGATGATGGAAACTAAGGGGGTGAACAAGAATATCTTTTGTCAAATAAAACCAAACAGGGCAAAGTGGAAAAAGGGGGAAAAAAAAAAAAAAGGTGAAATATTTAAGTGGAACAACAAGGATGACTTAAAAGGCATGACAAACTGTTCAGGAAAACAAAAAAGGAAAGGTAAAATATATGGTATCATGAGCCAATTGATTGTGTTACCTGACATCAATCCTGCCATCAGCCACTAAAATACTAGTCATGTTGACATTTAGTACTTCAAATAACTTATGTAATAGTATTATATTACTCAAGAATCAGAATCCCTCCAAAAAATTCAAGTTTCACAAAATGACAGATAGGACTAAAACCGTATAGTTCCCCGTTCCATAACTACCTATAAAGAGAGCCTAAGGCATAATCAGTGCAGAAAATACCTGTATTAGCATGGAAGTTGTCCGCTGAAGCTCCTTAGGTGCTTTCTTTTCATCAAATTTCTTCCGCTTCATGAAGTGATCATGGAGGGCGGCGATATATTTAGAGTTAGTAGCGCTCGTCTAAGCAGTTCGAGTATATGGAGGAACACGGGCATGGAAGCTTTTCCAAGGTCTTCTAGAGAAGCCGACGATGAAGAAGCATTGAAATGGGCAGCACTGGAGAAACTCCCCACAAATCTACGTATACGGAGAGGCATACTTACAGAAGAAGAGGGTAAAGCCAGAGAAATCGACCTCAAGAACCTTGGACTAGTTGAAAGGAAGAATATTGTGGAGAGGCTATTGAGAATTGCAGAGGAAGGCAATGAGAAGTTCTTGCTAAAGCTAAAGGAACGTATTCAGCGGTAAATTCTTCGAAAGAATATATGTTCGAGAGGTAATTTTTCAACTTTGATGAATAGTATTAGTTTAACTCTGCTTTTGAAACTGATCCAGGGTTGGCCTCGAACTTCCGACAATTGAAGTTCGATTCGAACACTTAAATGTCGATGCGGATGCTTATGTTGGCGGTAGAGCTCTGCCTACAGTATTCAACTTTATTGTTAACATCTTGGAGGTGATTCAAATCATTTAAGAATCAAGCATAATGACATGAAAATAATAATTGGCCTGAATCTCTGACCTTTCTGTTTCTTTTAACTATTCACAGGGTTTCCTGAGTTGTCTTCATATTCTTCCAAGTCGAAAGAAACCACTACCGATTCTATATGATGTCAGTGGGATCATCAAACCTGGAAGGTGAGCTCAGAGCTGACAGCAATGTGAACTGGATCAAAAAGCACATTTATCTTTCTTTCCCTTTTTTGGTTAAATTTGATTACTCTGGTTTTGCAGAATGACACTTCTTTTAGGGCCACCAAGTTCTGGAAAAACGACATTGTTGCTAGCTTTGGCTGGAAAGCTCGATCCAGAGTTAAAAGTAAGAACTAAGAAAACATATCTACAATTACAAGAAATGCTAATTGTTTGAGAGATGTATTTGAGAAATCATATTGCCTGAACCGGAAAGATAATGAAATAATTTCGATCTCAAAGAAGCCTGACCATGTCAACAGGTTTCAGGAAGAGTAACATACAATGGTCATGAGATGAAAGAGTTTGTACCACAGAGGACATCAGCTTACATCAGTCAGCATGATCTGCACATAGGAGAAATGACAGTTAGGGAAACACTGGCTTTTTCGGCAAGATGTCAAGGAGTCGGAGCGCGTTATGGTATATAAGAATTTCATATCATAAAACCATATGTCCTAATGATACAGATTAGCGTGTGTGTGTATATATATAACTGTTTATAATTTGGGAATTTGCAGAGATGCTGGCAGAATTGTCAAGGAGGGAGAAGGATGCAAATATTAAGCCAGACCCAGATGTTGACATCTTCATGAAGGTTATAATTAGCTTAAGGCAAATCTCTTTCAATATCAGCCATTATCAGTAGACAATTCATCTTATATCGTTTCAGTTCCTGGAGATGCCAACAGATTTTTCTTTTGGTTTTTCATTGCACAGGCAGCATCAATTGAAGGGCAGGAAGCAAGTGTTGTGATAGATTACATCATCAAGGCAATAAATCAAAACTTTCAAAATATTGTAACTTCATGCAAACACTTTTTATCTCAATAACATTTATTCACAGATCTTGGGGCTGGAGGTATGCGCTGATACTTTAGTTGGTGATGAAATGGTTCGAGGAATTTCTGGAGGACAACGAAAGAGACTGACAACAGGTATTGTCTTATAATATACATATATAGATTGTAGCAATCCAAGGCAAAAAAAATTACTGAAGCATCTGAAATATATCTTTCCACCTTAATGATTATCATGAAGACTTCATGTATTTTGTTCTACTATGATTCAGGGGAAATGTTGGTTGGACCAGCAAGAGCACTGTTTATGGATGAGATATCAACTGGTTTGGATAGTTCAACAACTTTCCAGATAGTGAATTCAATAAGGCAATCCATCCACATTTTACAAGGAACAGCTATAATCTCACTCCTGCAGCCTGCACCAGAAACGTACGACTTATTTGACGACATAGTTCTTTTATCAGATGGTCAGATTGTGTATCAAGGTCCCCGTGAAAATGTACTAGAATTCTTCGAATATATGGGTTTCAGATGTCCTGAGAGAAAAGGAGTAGCGGATTTTTTGCAAGAAGTACATCTTATTTGCCTAAACAACTTTCTATCATTTTCCTTCTGCTTTCCAGGTATCCTTAAATAAATCAGGAAAATTATGACAAAAAACTTTTCCATGGGAAATTTTAGGTGACGTCGAAGAAAGATCAAGAGCAATATTGGATGAACAAAGACAAGCCATATAATTATATTTCCGTGAAGGAGTTTTCTGAAGCATTTCAGTCATTCCATGTCGGGCAAAAGCTTGGAGATGAACTTGTGGTTCCTTTTGACAAGAAAAAGAGCCACCCTGCTGCCCTGACCACTGAGAAATATGGTGTTAGCAAGAAAGAATTTCTAAAAGCCTGTGTAGCTAGAGAATATCTGCTAATGAAGAGGAATTCGTTTGTCTACATATTCAAGTTGATACAGGTAAGATGATTGTACACATGTTTAGCCCTGAGTAATAGCTATTACACGAACATTTGCATTTCTGAGTGTTTGGTTTGAAACTAATCATTATTCTTTTTCCTTTCCAGCTTATCCTTATGGCAAGCATATCCATGACAGTATTCCTGCACACAAACATGCCCAAGAACACAGTAACAGATGGTGGAATTTACATGGGCGCTCTCTTTTATGCCCTTCTAATGATTATGTTCAATGGGTTCTCAGAGCTTGCCCTTGGTATTTTAAAACTTCCAGTCTTCTACAAGCAGCGAGACCTTCTCTTTTTCCCTCCATGGGCATATTCTTTGCCAGCGTGGATCCTTAAAATTCCAATCACACTTGTCGAAGTTGCCATTTGGGTGGCATTGACTTATTATACGACAGGATATGATTCTGATGCTGGAAGGTAATATAATGTGTACTTTACTACTTTGCATACATATACATGCATGCAGATTCTTAAAACTCAGTTATTTCAATGGCAGGTTTTTCAAACATTTGCTTCTGCTTATATGTATCAATCAGATGGCTTCTGCTCTGTTTCGTTTCATGGGGGCGATAGGAAGAAACATCATAGTTGCTAATACATGTGGATCATGTGCATTACTCACAGTTCTTGTCCTTGGTGGATTTATTTTATCAAGAGGTATTGGAAGAATCCATTTACCGAAATTTATACATAGTATGCTAAGACCTTATATCACACGTGATTCTTCACTGCAAGTTTTGGTCAAAATCTGAGAAGCTATAGCTACTTCTCTATCAGATGATGTTAACAAGTGGTGGATATGGGGTTACTGGGTCTCACCATTGATGTACGGGCAGAATGCTATAGCAGTCAATGAATTTCTTGGAAAGAGCTGGAGCCATGTAAGAATATCGTATATTTTCATGTTTATGGAGGAGAGACTAGGAGACGATCTAAGAAAAAAAATTAATGTTAATAAAGTATGTGTCTTACAGATTCCTCGTAATGCAACGGAACCAGTTGGCTTGTCAATCTTAAAGTCTAGAGGGATTTCTCCAGAGGCAAGTTGGTACTGGATTGGTATAGGAGCAATTATAGGATATGTATTCCTATTCAATTTCCTAGGGACCTTGGCTCTAACTTATCTCAACCGTAAGTATTAATTGGTCCTTTTCGTACAATTCAGTTTTATCTTTTTTGATCAAAATTAAGAAAGATTGACATTTTTGATGCAGCATTTGGGAAACCACAAGCAATTCTATCAGAAGAAACATTAGCAGAGAGGATTGCGAGCAAAAGCGGCGAGCTTATTGAACTGTCATCCAAAGGAAGGAAAGCTTCTGGTAAGTAATTAACTTTTGGTAAGTCACAAATATTCTCGGTCATGTCAACTATTGCAAATGGACACATGTGCAGAAAGAGAAGATGATGTCCACAGCAGTATATCATCCAGATCTATATCATCAAGAGTGGGCAGCATCAGTAGAGCTGATCAAAATAGAAAAAGAGGAATGATATTGCCCTTTCAACCGCTTTCAATCACATTTGATGATATCCATTATGCAGTGGATATGCCACAGGTATATTTTGTTGTCTTTTCCAAGTATCCAAATACCTGTTTGAAGCCCAACATACATAACCCTTTTCATATGGCTTCCTACTTGCATTTCCCAGAGTATTGGAATTCCACATTTGCACTTGCTTGTGCTCGTTTCTCTGTTTCTCCTCAACCAATTAGTTTTCTGGAATGTAGATGTAACTCTTCTTATACAAGTTAGGTTGCATCTATTATGCCTGCAGGAAATGAAAGCTCAGGGCATTCAAGAGGACCGACTAGAGCTTTTGAAAGGTGTCAGCGGTGCTTTCAGACCAGGAGTATTGACAGCCCTGATGGGCATTAGTGGGGCAGGAAAGACTACTCTAATGGATGTATTGGCAGGTAGAAAAACTGGAGGATACATTGATGGGAGAATCACAATATCAGGGTACCCAAAGAAGCAAGAAACGTTTGCACGTATAGCAGGATACTGTGAGCAAACTGATGTTCACTCACCTCATGTTACGGTTTATGAATCATTACAGTTTTCTGCTTGGCTTCGCCTGCCTCCTGAAGTTGAAACTGCAACACGAAAGGTGAAATCTGCTTATCATATTTATTTTTAAAATTAAAAAAAGAAATGATTGATATTTTAAGTGACTCCGAACCAATTAATGAACTGCAGATGTTCATAGAAGAGGTTATGACACTTGTCGAGCTTACTCCACTGAGGGAAGCACTTGTAGGCTTGCCTGGTGTCAGTGGTCTTTCAACTGAGCAGCGAAAGAGGCTAACGATTGCAGTTGAACTCGTGGCCAATCCTTCTATTATAGTCCTGGATGAGCCAACATCTGGGCTTGATGCTAGAGCAGCTGCAATTGTAATGAGAACAGTAAGAAATACAGTGGATACAGGTCGAACTGTGGTGTGCACCATACATCAACCAAGCATTGACATATTTGATGCTTTTGATGAGGTACGTACATGGCCACCATTTTATCATTTAGCTTCTACGCCAAACCAAGTAAAATGCTACAAATAACTGCAGCTGCTACTCCTAAAACGAGGAGGTGAAGAAATATATGTGGGTCCTTTAGGGCGGCACTCTTCTCAGCTCATTAAATATTTTGAGGTAAGATAGCTGTCACAAGGTGTAATTTGAAAGTCCCAACATACATATTTTCATATCGACCTATCCACAGGGGATTGATGGAGTCAGTAAAATCAAAGATGGCTACAATCCAGCTACTTGGATGCTGGAAATAACTTCAACAGTACAAGAGGCAGCTCTTGGTGTTAATTTTACTGAACTATACAAAAACTCGGAACTTTACAGGTAATAATGCTTTGCCAAAATTGAAAATATATTCAGTATTGCCTCTTCAAATTGGAACTAAAACTGAAACTTAATAAAAAAATTTGTGTGCCAAGTTGTCAAAACAAAAAATAATTAATCTGTTTTTAACCTCTTATGGTGAATAATTCAGGAGAAACAAATCACTGATCAAGGAACTCAGTGTACCTGCACCAGGTTCAAGCAATCTATACTTCCCGACTAAGTATTCTCAATCTTTCTGGACCCAATGCATGGCTTGCCTGTGGAAACAGTATTGGTCATACTGGAGAAACCCACCATACACTGCTGTGAGACTGTTGTTTACAACATTCATCGCAGTAATGCTTGGAACTATATTTTGGGATATTGGCTCCAAAAGGTTAGTAAACAGACTAGACGGAATATCACCCGAAACTTCAAAAAAAATCACATAATCCCTCAATTTGATCGTGCGCATGATTACAGGAGAAGGAAACAAGATATCTTCAATGCAATGGGTTCTATGTATGCTGCCGTTCTATTTCTTGGGATACAAAATGCCACATCAGTGCAACCAGTTGTTGCTATTGAGAGAACAGTCTTTTACAGAGAAAGAGCAGCAGGGATGTATTCAGCTTTGCCATATGCGTTTGGACAGGTAAGTTTACAAAGCAATATATAAGAAAAACAAATACGCGATAACACAGAATTCTTACAAAATCATTTGTTCTACAGGCTGTGGTTGAACTACCTAACCTTCTCATTCAAACACTAATCTACGGCGTCATAGTGTATGCAATGATTGGATTTGAATGGACAGTAGCCAAGTTCTTTTGGTACCTCTTTTTCATGTATTTCACCTTGTTGTACTTCACGTTCTACGGGATGATGACAGTGGCTGTCACACCAAATCACAATATAGCCGCCATAATTGCGTCAGCGTTCTACGCGTTTTGGAACCTTTTCTCCGGATTCATCATTCCGAAGACGGTAAATATCCCTGAATATATTTCAGGCAAATGCATAAGTAATGGAAATCGTGGGCTCAACAATTCTTTTTCTTATTTGTTTTTTAAAACAGAGAATCCCGGTGTGGTGGAGATGGTACTACTACCTTTGCCCCATTTCTTGGACACTTTACGGATTGGTAGCTTCGCAGTTTGCAGACATACAAGCTAGGATTGACACCGGTGAAACAGTTGAAGAATTTGTAAGAAGTTATTTCGACTTTAGACACGACTTCGTGGGATATGTAGCTGTAATCATTGTCGGAATATCCGTGCTCTTCGGCTTCATTTTTGCGTTCTCCATCAGGGCGTTTAACTTCCAAAAGAGATAAGAAGCTCCCCTATAAATAACTGGCTAAAGATTCTACAGTACAATGTATATTTTCAGAAAATTTTCATTTTTGAGATCATGTTCCCAACTTCTTCTTTTCCTGTCAAGGATCAGGTCGCATGCTAAATATAATACTGTGTAATTCTGATACAAAATGAAAATATAGAGCAAAATATATATGAATTTTGAGCTTCTGTGTGGTTAAGACAAAAAAAAAATATTCATTTTTGGTAATTTGAACTACTAATGAATTTGTGATATATGTCTAATCTATAGCACATGTCAAGTTTGATAGCTACCAATATATCGAAAATAAAATATTTATAACCTATTTGTATGGGCTTAAGAAAAAATATGTATTAATAGAGTTTTTTTTTATTAAATACAATAATTAAAAAATAGTAAAAATTGTTTTTATTTTAAGTTACAGTAGTGTTTTGTTTTTTAAATCTATCAAAAAACATTTATTTTAAAATATTTCCAAGGCCAGTGTACAGCGGCTGATAATTTTAAATTAACTAGTTATAAGATATAAAATTCTCAAAAATGTAATTAGAATGTAAAACAAAATTGTTTTGACTTTTATTTATTTATCAAATATATTTTGAAGCCGCTCACTTTCTTGCCAGATACTTGTAATGCTGACGATTTTGGATTTCTTGGGCGCGACTCACCCACGAAAAAGTTAGTAGTTTGTAATTTGTGCAAGCACAAAACGATTTAAATTATTTTTTTTAATTTATTTTAAAAAATCAAAATTATATATATATATATATATTCTGATTTCGCCGTGGCAAATCTGCAGAGAAGTATGCTGCATTAAAGGAAAATTCTAACCCGAATCTGATTTGGTCGAACCCAACAAATCGTATGGGCAAGTGTATTGCACTTGCCAAGTGATTGGTCACTCTTTCTAAATTATCGACCATTTATAAGACAAGTATAAAATACTCGCTACATAATTAATATTGATTCGATCGAATCGGATCTGAACTAGAATGTCCCCCTTATTAAGAAGCAACATTTTACAGAATAATGTTTTCAGGTGACTGCCATAACAAACAATAAGTTATAATATCAATTTTCTTGTCTTCAAATCCATTAATACACTGGGAAAGTGGGAAATTTTCGTACAGTCTGTACACCTTGTCTTGGGAAGGGAAATTATGTCCGTGTATATATATATATATATATATTATGTATGTATTTGCACAATAACTTGCATTGCATGTCATGTCAGTTTTTTGGTTATATATTCATTAAAGACCACTGTTGACATGTCCAAATTAATTTTCATCGATTATTATTTTCACGCCCAGAAATGTTTCAAATTACTATATCTTATTTGTTGATCCCATCATTATTAGGTTATCAGAAAATCAAATTCAATTAAACTCTCAATTAGAATGAGATCCGTATTCGCAGAAAATCAAAAATCTAAAATTACGAGGCCTCCACTTTACTATTAAAACATAAGTCTCATTAATGTTCTTTTTTTTTAATAATTATAAGCATTAATGGTCTAATTACATACAGGGACGGATTAAGAAAATTTAATTTAATTTGGAGAGCGTGAAATGAATTATTATAAAAAGATATTGTTATTCTAGGAAAAAGTTTGAACTTTAATATAAAAATAGCTCTATGTATACAATCTATACTATTTAATAAAAAGAGAGCACCACTACATATTTTATTTTGTTTTTTAGGCGGTTTTGAAAGGTCTCAACTGGTTCTCTTTTATTATTATTATTTAAGGATTATGAATTTTTTTTTTGAGTACATACCATCAAATTATATCAATAACTCTTCGAGTACAAATCAAACTATTACATCATATTTCAAACTAAATCATTCATAAACCATTACAATAATAAATTACTACTAAAGTAGGATAATAAACTACCATGAAGTTAGGAATAAAGTCTTGGATCTTCAGCTTCGCCAGCTAAACTATGCCTCATTGGCCGATTATGAATTAAACATATAAAATACGAAAAATGAGAGAAAGGATGTCAAGCAGTACGTTATAAAATGAGAAAAATAAAGAGAACCAAAAAAAAACCTATAATATATATACGAAAAATAAATAAGAAGGATTTTTTGTTTATTTATTTATTTATCTTTTACGATACTATTCTTTGCTTTCTGTTTTAACTAGTTTTATTTATTTATTTATTTTTCTACTTTTTTTTTTATCAAAATCTTTGTTCCAAACGTAACGTAAGAGTTAAAAAAGACTGTATAAACGAGAATTTGACATGTAACACTGCAGCAAGATTGTATATATAAGCGATGGACTAAGTTTAAAATAATCTAATAATTGAAAAATAATTTCCTATGAGTTTATCACGTTCAAACTACTTGCTTGAATCTAGGAATTACGATAAATCTACAATAACTGAAACTTTGAAAGATAGTTTCGTATGAGTTTGTCGCACATCAACTACTTGCTTGAATTTTGGGACTACCATAAATCTATAAAGATAAATATTGAAATGTTTATTTATTTATTTATTTTAAATTGTATTTAATTCATTCACCCTCTTCAACTCTCCTCTGTTTCTGCCCCCATTTACTAAGAAACCACCAATTCAGCAGAGCCCTTGCATGGCCCATGCAAATATTTTACTAACCCAATTTGTGAATCTTATGATACATCAATCAATTCTTGGATCTGATTTCCAAAAACATACAAAAATCTAGCGTTTATTTAAGCTGCAAATTCTAGTCTCAACTCTCAAACGCTAGATACAATGATATATATTTTTCTAGTCACTATTTTTCTGGTCACAATCTGAATATCATATTCTAAGTTTCTGAAGAATCAAACAAATTAATGGAAGATGGTAACGGAGTCGGCGGCTTTGCGCGGTCGAGCAGCTCCAACATATGGAGCAACACCGGCGCGGAAGTGTTCTCAAGGTCGAGACGAGAGGCCGAGGACGACGAGGAGGCGCTGAAATGGGCTGCTCTAGAGAGACTCCCCACTTATACTCGCATAAGGAGAGGCATATATTCGGAAGAAGAAGGTCAATCGAGAGTAGTCGATGTCAAAAAACTCGGACTCGTCGAACGAAAAAATCTCCTCGAGAGATTGCTCAAAATCGCTCAAGAAGATAATGAGAAGTTTTTGTTGAAAATGAGGGAGCGTATTGATAGGTATAACTGTCCCTCTTTTTTTGTTCGTTACGCAAAACTAGATCCGTTGAGGTTTGCATAATTACACAAACCCCCCTTATACAATGGCGGAGCTACATATAGTTAAAATTATCCCATATAAATGGTTAAATTTGAACGATTATCCTAATTAGCCTTAAATGCACTCTCTGATTGTTTTTTAGAGCCACCTTTTTTTTTCTAATTTAATTAGTTATATTATCAATAACCCGTGTTTGGTTAAGTGCACCCTTGATCACGGGATCGTGGCTTCGCCACTGGAATAGTCAATTTTTTGGGACGACAGAGGTGGTTTTAGTAACTATTCAAACATCGGGCAGGGATTAACTGTAAGACAAATGTTGATAATAAGAGTGTTCCTATAATTATACAAACTTCAGGGGGTTCTAAATGTATTAACTACAAACCTTGTGTAATTATTTCTTAATTTTTCTTTGGAAATTTGTGAAGAGTTGGCATTGATCTTCCGACTATCGAAGTTCGGTTCGAGCAGTTAAGTGTTCATACTGAAGCATATGTTGGTAGCAGAGCTCTGCCTACCATATTCAACTTCACAGCTAATATCTTGGAGGTATTATAATGCATTTTTCAATATCAGTGTGACAATGTATCTTAAATTGTAAAATTTTGATTTTATTGGAGCTTAAGTTTTTGTTCACATTCTGGAAAAAGGGTTTCTTGAATTATCTACATATTTTGCCAAGTCGAAAGAAGCCATTGTCGATTCTTCATGATCTCAGTGGAATCATAAAGCCTGGAAGGTAAGCATAAATTTTTGAATTATTTTTTGCAAAATATAAAATACAGGTGCGACTGTCCTTACCAATCCCTTCGCTCTGTCGTCCCCACTTTGTATTTTCTTGATTGGATATTTGCAGAATGACTCTGCTTTTAGGGCCACCAAGTTCCGGGAAAACTACATTGCTATCGGCATTGGCCGGAAGACTAGACCGGAATTTAAAAGTAAGGATCAAAATTACGAAAATTGATCAACTATGAAAGTATGTGTGTATATATATATACACATGTATGTGTATAATTATTTATTTATTTTTTTCAGGTGTTAGGAAAAATAACGTACAACGGTCACGAGATGTATGAGTTTATACCACAGAGAACATCAGCATACATAGGGCAGCATGATCTTCACTTGGGAGAATTAACAGTGAGAGAAACATTAGCTTTTTCAGCAAGATGCCAAGGAGTTGGAGCTGGTTATGGTCAGCTACAAAGAATTCATGAAATAATTTTGGAAATTTTTTTATCGTTACATATATATTTACAAAGTTCTAAGTATGTATATATTTGTTAAAATCTACAGATATGCTGGCTGAATTGTTGCGAAGAGAAAAAGAATCAAACATTAAGCCGGATCCTGATCTCGACATTTTCATGAAGGTAAGCAACTGGGTTGGGATAGGGTCGCCCCCATAATAGGCCTGCAGTAGCCAATTGCGGAGTAATCAGATAGTGTTATGTGAAAAAATGTGTTCATATGATCCTTTCTATTGTATAGGCAGCATCAATTGAAGGGCAAGAAGCTAGTGTTATGACAGATTACATTATGAAGGTGATTATGAACTGAAAAAACTTACTCTAACCTTATTAAAATTTACAAAAAAATTGTTTGACATTTTTCTATTACTCATTCACAGATCCTGGGACTTGACATTTGTGCTGATACCATGGTGGGAAACGAGATGCTACGAGGAATATCTGGAGGACAGAAGAAGAGAGTGACAATAGGGGAGATGATGGTGGGCCCGGCACGAGCGCTTTTCATGGACGAGATATCAACTGGTTTGGACAGTTCCACGACTTTCCAAATCGTGAACTCGATAAAGCAATCAATCCACATTCTTCAAGGAACTGCTGTGATCTCCCTCCTGCAGCCTGCGCCTGAGACTTATGAGCTGTTTGATGACATAATTCTTTTATCAGATGGGAGGATTGTGTATCAAGGACCTCGTGAGAACGTGTTGGAATTTTTCGAGAGCATGGGGTTTAAATGTCCGGAGAGAAAAGGAGTAGCAGACTTTTTGCAAGAAGTAATTACATTTAAAATCACATAAGAAACTCGATCCTTTATTGATTGGGATAAATAGATTTACCACCCCCCCCCCCCCCCCAGTTTGGTGTGGATACACTTAGCCTCATGAGGTTTGCATAATTACAGAAACAACCTTGGTGTCATTTTTTTAGGGGGCTAAGTGTAAGAGAAAAGTCAACAATAGGGGTAGTTTATATAATTATGAAAAGCGCAAAGGGTCTAAGTGTAATTACATCAACCCTATATTTATACCCCCTAGGTTGGCTTATATACACTTAGAGTCGTGAGTTTTGCATAATACAGAAACAAACCTTTCCGTCATTTTCTTTTGGGGGGACTAAGTGTAGGAGGAAAGTTGACGATAAGAGTAGTTTTTGTAAATATGCACACATCAGGGGTCCAGGTGTAATTACAGAAAACCTTAGGGTGTCTAGGTGTAATTTTCTCTTATCAACTTTCTCTCCCTTTTTTTTTTTTTTTTTTTCGTTTTCAATTTTTTTGAATTTTTTCATTTTGTGGGAAATTTCAGGTAACTTCACTGAAAGATCAAGAACAGTACTGGGCACGTAGAGACGAGCCTTATGGTTTTGTTTCGATTAAGGATTTTTCTGAAGCGTTTAAGTCGTTCCATGTTGGAACAAAACTAGGCGATGAGCTTGATGTACCTTTCGACAAGGCTAAGAGCCACCCTGCTGCTCTAACTACTAATAAATATGGTCTCAGCAAAACGGAAGTTTTAGAAGCCTGCATATCTAGAGAATACCTGCTTATGAAGACGGCCTCACCAGTCTACATATTCAGGATGATGCAAGTAATTACCAGCAACAACTCTATTAAAGCTCTGAGTTAAAAAAAACAGAACCTAATAAATCATTTGTGTTTGATCTTTCCAGCTTCTGGTGATGGGAATCATATCGATGACAGTGTTTCTACGTACAGAAATGTCGAAGGATACAGTAACAGATGGTGGGATCTATATGGGAGCTTTGTATTATACACTTGTTGCACTAATGTTCAATGGATTCTCCGAAATGGCACTAAGTTTAATGAAACTCCCCGTCTTTTACAAGCAACGCGACCTTCGCTTCTTCCCTGCATGGGCTTACTCTTTGTCTGCATGGGTCCTTAAGATTCCCATCACGTTCGTTGATGTTGCCATTTGGGTGTTTGTCACTTATTACACCATCGGTTTCGATTCTGATCCAATAAGGTATCAATTGATTGATGACTTCACTTCTATGTGTAATAATATCAAAGTTGTTGATCCTCATAGGTGGGATGAAATTGCAGGTTTTTCAGGCACTTCTTCCTTCTCATATTCGTGAATCAGATGGCTTCGGCTATGTTTCGCCTAATGGGGTCGCTAGGGAGGAACTTGATAGTTGCAAATACATTCGGATCGAGTGCATTGCTCACAATCCTTGTCTTGGGTGGATTCGTTTTGTCGAGAGGTAGATGAAACTTATATTTCAGCAAAATAAATAAAATTTACTATGCCTAGTTACACATTTGTTAAGAGTCAGCAATGTTTTTCTTTGATTCTTGTTTGTCAGAGAATATCAAGAAATGGTGGATATGGGGCTACTGGATCTCACCTATGATGTATGGCCAGAATGCTATAGCAGTGAATGAATTTCTTTCGAAAAGTTGGAGCCATGTAAGTTTCGCCCTATATGATGATATCAATATTTCACTTTATTACATAATCTTATTGACATAACAGAACGCCTATTCCAGGTTCCTCCAGGCTCCAACGAATCAGTGGGGGTGTTAGTTTTGAAGTCCCGGGGACTTTTTCTGGGAGCATATTGGTACTGGATTGGAGTCGGAGCTCTGGTTGGATACGTTTTGCTCTTCAATTTCTTGGACACCATGGCTCTAACATATCTCAACCGTAAGGATATATATATATACATCCGTTTGCTTATATATAATACATACGAACCAAAAAGCGACTTACAATGACTTTAATGCAGCATTTGGAAAATCCCATGCTGTTGTATCTGAAGAAACACTAGCAGATCGGAATGCAAGAATTGCCGGCAATGATGCTCAACAAACTAGTAATGTATCATCAACCAAGCCTATGAATGAACCGGATCCGAATAGAAAGAAGGGAATGGTTCTACCTTTTCAACCTCTATCGATAACTTTTGATGATATCCACTACGCAGTAGATATGCCTCAGGTTTGATCACAATTAGTCATATTACGTTGTTCCTTTCTATGTAATCTAGGTTTTAGACAGTACTTAACAACAATCCTTGCAGGAAATGAAAACGCACCGCGTTCAAGAGGATAGACTTCAGCTTTTGAAAGGCATCAATGGCGCTTTCAGACCAGGTGTTTTGACAGCCCTGATGGGAGTTACAGGGGCCGGTAAGACAACGCTGATGGATGTTTTGTCGGGGAGGAAAACGACCGGATATGTAGACGGGACAATCACTATATCTGGATACCCAAAGAAGCAAGAAACATTTGCACGTATCGCGGGCTACTGCGAGCAAACCGACATCCACTCCCCTCATCTTACAGTCTTTGAATCTTTGCAGTACTCAGCCTGGCTTCGCTTGCCTCCAGAAGTCGACTCTGCAACATGTAAGGTGAAAAATCTCTAATCCCAAAAATTTTCTTGATTTTATGCTTAGTCTTGCAATGTGACTTGTATATTGACAAATGATGAACTGTAGATGTTTGTAGAAGAGGTTATGGAACTTGTGGAGCTTACTCAATTAAGGGGAGGGCTCGTGGGATTGCCCGGAGTAAATGGGCTGTCGACCGATCAACGAAAGAGGCTAACCATTGCGGTTGAACTCGTCGCCAACCCGTCTATCATTTTCATGGATGAGCCAACATCAGGGCTTGATGCTAGAGCTGCTGCAATAGTAATGCGAACCGTGAGGAACACGGTTGACACTGGCAGAACTGTCGTGTGCACCATCCATCAACCGAGCATCGACATCTTTGATTCTTTCGACGAGGTAAAAATCTATACTTCTATGAATTTGTATCTATTTTAAGGAAAGAGGCTGAGGGAGAAATAAACTTTCAGCTGCTGCTGCTACAACGAGGAGGTGAAGAAATATATGTCGGTCAATTGGGATCGCATTGTTCCGAGCTCATCCAATACATTGAGGTTAGAAAAATTAGCACATAATTTCTTGGGTTAACTTCAAAAAAACATCTGAGTTTAAGCCCGTTTCCACAAAACCCCTTGTGGTATGAAAAATTACAAACACCCCGTTTATGTTTGGTTTCTGTTTACATATCCCAGCTATTGTTGGAGGTATTTGTAAAACGCAACAAAATAATAAGGGGATACCGCATGGGTTTTTGTGAAAACGAGCAAACCATGGGGAGTTTTTCGTGATTAATCCTAATTTTTCGAAACTTCCCTAATCTACTTTTCTCTTCTTTGCAGGGGATTGATAGAGTCCCTAAAATCAAAGATGGCTACAATCCAGCAACATGGATGCTTGAGGTAACTTCACCAGCACAAGAAGCCAATTTAGGTGTCAACTTTGCCCAACTCTACAAGAACTCAGAGTTATACAAAAGAAACAAAGCACTAATCTCTGAACTCAGTAAACCAATCCCCGGCTCGAAAGATCTGCACTTCCCCACGCGTTATTCGCGGTCTTTCTTAACTCAATGCAAGGCATGCCTCTGGAAACAGCATCTGTCGTATTCACGGAACCCACCCTACACCGCCGTGAGACTAATGTTTACAACATTTATTGCCCTTATCTTCGGGACTATATTCTGGAAACTTGGCTCGAAAAGGTAAAAACTATTACAAGGTGAAACCACTTGCCTCCTGATTGTCCGCATACTTTTCTCAACATCTATATCCGTTTGGCAACAGGGAGAAGACGATAGACATTTTCAACGCCATTGGTTCTATGTATGCTGCTGTCCTGTTTCTTGGAGTACAAAACGCCGCATCAATACAGCCAGTTGTCGCCATTGAGAGGACAGTCTTTTACAGGGAAAGAGCAGCCGGAATGTATTCCGCTCTGCCATATGCTTTTGGACAGGTACTTGACATCTGTCCTCCTCGAGTCAATGTAAAGCTCTATTACATGTTCGTCTTATCAAAATAGTATTTTGAAATTCGCAACTTTACTTTGTCACGTGTAACTTTTTGACCTCGAATTAAAATTTCTGACTCTGTCTCCAATTGTTCTGAGATACAACCTTTTGTAACATCATTTGCCACACAGGTTGTGATTGAACTTCCCCACATATTCATCCAAACAATCGTATACGGTATCATAGTTTATGCCATGATCGGATTCCGGTGGACAGTGTCCAAGTTCTTGTGGTCCCTCTTCTTCATGTACTTCACCTTGCTGTATTTCACCTTGTATGGGATGATGACGGTGGCTGTAACGCCAAATCACAACATAGCTGCCATAATCTCTTCTGCATTCTATGCTATATGGAACCTTTTCTCAGGATTCATCATCCCGAAGACGGTAAGATAGTTCCCAAACGGGACGGAGCCAGAGGGGGCTGCAGGGGGCCGTCGCTCCCCATCAAGTCTAATATTTTATAGAAATTTGATCATGCCCTTCAAACAAAATTTTTTGGCTCCGTCCCTAATTCTCCATAAACTATAATATAATTTCAAGCACAAAAGGAAAAGGCTTATAATTCTTGAATTTTTATGTTTGTGACAGAGGATTCCAGTGTGGTGGAGATGGAACTATTATTTATGTCCAATTGCATGGACATTGTACGGTTTAGTAGCTTCACAGTTTGGAGATATACAGGATAAGCTTGACACGGGCGAGACAGTGGAACAATATATAAGCAGTTATTTTGGATTTAGGCATTACTTTGTGGGATATGTTGCTGTTATTATGGTTGGAATAGTTGTACTCTTTGGCTTCATTTTTGCTTTCTCAATTAGGACGTTTAACTTCCAGAAAAGATAGAACTTTGAGTAATATTGTATAGGAAGCAGAAGTATTTCCTCTTGTACGAGATTATAGCCCGTCTGGATAGATTTAAAAAAATATTTATCAAGCCATATTTTTAATAGTAAAAACTTTGTTGAAAATCCAGCCGTTCGGTGTTTAAATACAATAATTAAAAGTACATGTACTTTTATTTAAAAATATTTTTGAATAGATTTATATCTAGCTAATCACAATTTTTTTTTTCTACTTTTTCTTTTGGAAAAAATAAGTGTTCCCTTCTGAAGAAAAAACCCATTCGGACTCTTTACCATCAAAAGTTGATTACCAATATCTCGTTGTCATTATGTACAATCACACAAACCCCTCTTGAATTTAAAGTTACGCTTGCATCCCTCATACTTTACTTTCATCTTACAGTTCCCATATGTCTTAAGATCGTGCGTTGTCATAGCAACACATTTCAAGATATAAAGCCAACTTAAATACGAGAACTGAAAAAAACAATCCTGATCAGAGATTTTGCAGTGTCCGTGATAACTAAAGTAAAAATTCTTTGAATCCCACTTCTCTAAACATGGTACAAGCAAACCACCTTGTACTTGCTTACACTAATGAAAGACGACATAAAGAAGATCCTATTGGCCTACATTAAAGTTAATGGTGAGCCCAGTTCAAATTTCTAGGACCTATCCTGAGAAACAATTAGCAGGATACAGGAAAAACAGAATCGAAAAACCGAAGAAACAACGTCTAAATGCCGCATATGTTACAGTTGGAAATTACATCCTCTCTCAACATCAAGCAAGAATAGTAAGTAAAGATAGAGAAAAAAAAGGAAAGAGGACAAGGGTGAAGAAGCTACCGGTACCATCTCAGTTATCCAAGTTATCCAAGAAGCTTTGCAACTCCTTCAACCCTTCAGCAGAAATGCTCCGCTGTACTCTTCCACGGGGAACGATCAAGTTGGGTGGCGGTTGGGGCTGCAAACACACCACCACCACTGATAAGTTGTCTCCACTCTTCCTCTTTAAAGCCTCATCCACGAGATCCTTGCTACACGTCTTTGGATCGTTGTGCTCCTGGAGCCTCCTACGTGCAAAATCCACAGCGTTTTGGCTCATGAACACGTCCCACAGGCCGTCACAGCCTATGATTAGGAACTCATCTTCTTTTGTTAGTCTAGTGGTCATAAGTTCAGGTTCGGCTGTTAGTGGCCCACCATCTTGGCCTTTCAATCCTTCCATATGCCAGTCTCCTAAAGCACGGGCGACATTGAGTTGTCCATTGAGATAACCATCGTACACGTATCCTCCAGAAGCTTCTATACGCATTCTTTCCTTCAAGCAAACAGGTTTATGATCTCTTGACATCTCAATTGCTTTGCCCCGGCGACAGAGCACTGCTCTGCAATCTCCAGCATTGGCCACCACCAGAGAGCTGTATTGGGTGAACAAATCACGAGAACGCAATTCAGTTTTAGAACTATACCCCTATCTTTTTTCAGTGTAATACAAATAACTTCAGACGGCCAAAAAACATAAAACAGATACTTTCCAGTAACAAGGATATCTTAGTATTTTGCACGCCTAAACTGAAAACATTGGGAACAATTTCATTATCTATATAACAAGTAGAACCCTAACCTTCCAATTACTACAGCTGCCAAAGCAGTGGTGCCAGAAGCAAGATCTGCATCCAAGGAGCAGGCTTCCGCAAAAGCAGTATCTGTCTGTAAAAATGCTGATGCTATTACTCTCTCACTCTCCTCAGGGAAATTTTCATCCTCAATAATGAACCTCGGCAAATGGTAGCATGCAAAGTCAGCAGCATGCTTTCCTCCATGTCCATCAAAAACCTGACCAAGATTAAATATCAAAATATATCAATTATACGGATACAAATTTGAATACATAACTTAACCAATAAACTAAAATCATTTATTCCTCTCCTGGAATGCATGAGAGTCCCAAAAGCACATCAACGTAGATGAATATCCTAATGCTCCATTAAGATAAAAGGATTAGGCATAAAAAAGTGAAACAAAAGGAAATGAAATTAAAAATTAAATCCCATCATTTTCCTTTGTGAACAATGGAAGTTTCACTTTGAAAATATCTTCAAAACATATCTCCTAATGGAGTAGAATGAGAAAGAAATGAAGTACGTGCTTGTGTTAACAAGTGTCTCATAGTTATATTTGTGTAAGCATTTCCTTTATTAAGAAAAACAAGAGACATGGATATACTTCCTAGAGTATCCAGTAAATTTCTTCATAAAGAAAGGCCATCAACATGCCATAATGACCAAGGCCCGCTAGAAATTGACACATCTATGATTCAAATGCTTACTTAGGACAACTTTATATAACAATCTTGTATCAATGATCACATTGATATATTTGGAAGTAGGAACAAAAAGACTAAGTTAGTGTTAGACAAGAGAGTTACCCCATAGAATGCACTAGGCCTTTTGTTGGAAGTATTTAACCCGCAATCATGCAACATGTCGTCTGCGCAAACATAGACATCCTCCATGCTTGAGCGAGAACCAATGTCCGCCCATCCGCCTGAGCGAAGCAGGGGTATATATTCAGTATCACTATCATCTCCATTCAATTTTGGTTCAATTGAAATATCTGAGGACCTAACCTTCACCTGCTAAAGCTCTAGTCAAAACATAATCCAGACTGGAAAATAAGAATGTACAAGATTGAGAAATGAGGGAAAAGGAAGAAAATACTCACGAAAGTTGAAACCAACATTGATGAATTGTAGGTTTAAAGAATTAACAAACTAGTGGACATTGCAGACACAGACCAAACTACTAGTAGACCAAATCAGACAAACTACTCCAAAGTCTAGTACAAGCAGCACAACATTGTTACCTGAGTGAAGCTTTTACAGTCCAAAATAGCTGACCAATTCAAAGTGAAAGTAATCGCTTTGGTTTCAGATCAATTTCGAATATAACTTTAAGACAAAACAAAATACGTACCATATCTATCTCCCCGACCACTGTTAATAATTTTAGGAAATAAATCTGAGATAAGTGGCAGCAAACAAAAATACCGTTATTGCATTGAGTTTGCCACGAATATAAACGACAGTAAACTGAGGCAGAGCATGTGGATCATCACTAAGGCCTGACTTAAATTATTGCATTACCAAATCAAGAAAATAAGAACCTCCATGCATCGCATAGTCCACATATTGCCACAAGATTTTTCCCATACCCTCAACACCACTAATATTTAAACTGTTCAATGCTACCCACTATATAACCCACCCCTCATTCCACATCTAGAACCTCAAGGTTACTCACACAACCCTCACCCCAACTTCCTTCCCTCTTTGCAAATTGCGTTTTTGATTGAAAAACTAACAAGATTCAAAGAATAGGAACCACTGTTTTGCAACCATTTTGAAAAGTAACCCATTATCCCTAATATCTTCCCCCTTCTGGGCCTTCTTCTATATCAAAAATGCCACTAATTCAAGCAGCAGTAAAGCTCACAAGTGTGCAAAACCAATTTTAAGATTCTATAACTTACAATTTCAAAATCATAGCTGAACAATCACAACGGAAAGAAAATCATTATCACATCTTAACTTGAATAGCAGCAATAAGATCAATCTATATTCCATTTCCATTAATTCTTTCATTTCTTTTAAACAACGTGAAACTTAAAATTAAACCAAAAGGATGCGAGACACTAGAAATTACCAAAGAGTGGTGTCGGACGAGGGACTTAGAACACAAAGGCGGCGCGCCATCAGACTTCAAGCAGTGTCGGTAGCCACCACGGCTACCTGCGGAGTTGGGAATCGGCGGCAGTCCGTCGTCAGAGCTGCAGTTCTCCCTGCTACCATCGACATTGTTGATTATTACTCTACTGCCCTCCATTACAAATCTCAACCATCACTCCTCCGGAGAGTAAGTTGCAAAATTGTGATTCAAAACGAGAGCAAAAAGACTGAAAAATAAAAGAAAAACTATAAAAAAAAATCCAATTCGAACGCAATGGGGCTGCGAGTTCAGGACCTTTTGGTAATCTTAGTTACTTACTAGGGTTTCGATTTGGGAACTAGGTTTTTATGATGAAACAGTGTGTATGTATAGGTACAGATTTGTGTTCATACATAAAGAAGAGATCTGAGAGAGAGAGAGCGGAAGCGTTGAATTTAGAGTTTCAGCCGTTGCGAGTTGTATGTGTGTGTGTATATATGTATATAATGTATGTATACATGGATTGGTGACGTGTACAATCCTGGAACGGCGTCGTGTGACGTTTGGCCACTTACGTGTGTACTTTTGAAGGGCCATTTTTTTTTTTTTTTGCATGCAGATATATATATTTTTTCTTTTTCTTTAATTTTTTAACGTTAATTTCCATTTTGGGTTTTGGACGTGTGTACTTTTTAAGGGTCATTTTATTGGTTTTCATTGTAACACATAGTTTCACAATTTGGACCATATAATTTAGATTTGATTTAAAAAAAAATTTGATAATTACCTTTCGAGTGGGAAATTATAAACAATTCGGATTTCGCCTAACTTTGAACTTGGTGCGTCAAAATTTTTATAATATCGAGGCTACATTTATTTTAGACTTGAGAATCGATAAATTTGACCGGTTGAATTCATTAAATGTATAATTTGATAATACCTCAAGTACATTATAAAATAGGCATTCAAGGTTACATCATATAATGAAAAAAAATTAATAATTATGATTCTTATATTTTATTTGGTTGCTTTGTATTCGTTAAATGTTAGTGTTAATAATAAGGAAGTTGTGTAAATTGTATTTAATTTAAGGATAACTTTAAAAAAATATATTAAATATTGATATGGCCGGAACTTTGTGGTGAATATCAGAGTGTAAATTTCATTTATGGACTTTGTGCTGAATATGTTATTTATTTATTAAATAATTAGATTTTTCATTGCCACCATTATACAATTAATAAAATTTATTTTCATCAAAAACCGAATCCAAACAGGTAAAACCTAAATCCGACCAAGTACCGGATTAATTGGGTAGTCAAATAGTTAGGGTCGAATTTGGATAGCAATTTAAACTACCTAGCATATCAGGTACTTGACCCGTAAAATCCAAACTCGCAATTACATGACCCGACACCCACAACCAGTTAGTGGCGCTCTATATTATTAAGATGGAAAACGCATAAGTCTAGTTGGAAACGTCTTCGGCGAAGACCATTCGATACTTAATTCTGCACAATGTAGGAAGATATAAAAATTCTGTAAAGAATCAAGTAGAGTTTTTGGTATGTAGAATATGAGTACCTTTTTAAAGAATTTTTCAATGTTATTTATAGTAGGCTGAGATATTGGTCAGCTTATTGGGATTATGACTAAGTTGGTAGGCCTAGATATTCCTATGACAACCCAACCAACATTACAAAGGGACACCCTACCCATACCTGTTGGTTGCAGGGCAGATACATCCCCTACTAGATTCAGTGGCGGGTGCCAAAGATAATGATGTGGTCGGATTTGGTTCGCAGAGCACGTCACTTCGAGCAGAGGTATTGTCCGAGTAATAATGTCCAAGTCTTGTCCAAAGTCCGAGTAATAATGTCCAAGTCTTGTCCAAAGTCCGAGTATGGGAGTATGAATGTTGGTCGGGTCCTATTCTGCAACAATGGATCACACGTGAACCTAGCCGGAAGTGTCTCCAGCGAAGACCCTCCGATGCTCAAGTCAGTATTCGAGCAGGCAATCGGAAGGTAATTATGGGCGTAAGAGTGGATTAAGTGAGCTTACCTAATGAACAGTGTCGTTACACTATTTATAATAATTGGAAATGGATGGGCCGGACTAGGGTTAGACCGGCTGGGTGGGCCGGACTAGGGTTAGACCGGCCCAGCCCTGTTGTTCGTTATAGGAGCATTCCTGGGCACGCGCCGGGGGCGCGTCAAGTACACCTGTTGCCGGGAACGGTTGTGGATGTGACCACTTCGAGGATGGAATGGGACCACTCCGAGAGAGCGGAACCTGGTCGGGTGCACAGCGGGACCACTCGAGGGGAATGGGGTGCTCGTCGAGGATGTCATAGCCCCGAGGAGGATAACAAGTCGAGGAGACACAACGGGTCCTGGTCGGTTGGCCAATATGACAGCAACTGGAACCTGATCGGATTGGGCCTGACATGTGGCGACTCAAGACTGGCGGTTTGCGCTGAGCTGGCGAACACGTGGGCAGCGGCGGATTCGGCCACGTCAGATAACAATGACATGATACGACATTATACTTCATGCTCGATGTGCCAACCTATGCCGCCAAACGAGAAACGACTAAGACGCCTTCGAGGAGAGGGTTCTCATCTTGGAGAACACCGTCCTTGAGATCGGGGTATCAAGGAGGGTGTTTGTAATAAGGAAGGTCTTGCTTCACGTGGTCCCGGATGACACGTGGTGGTCAGGGAGTGGCTCACTTGGACATGTGCAAAATTATCATGTATCAAATACTCTATTGTTTTTAATGAAACGATACATTTGTAAAACAAAAATTTAATGCTAAATCGATCAATAATATGTGACGAAGGTAGTAAGACTTCATTTCTTTGATTAAGTATTACAGTAACTTTCTTATCATCATTTTTAATTGGTTGCATTTGTGCTCGTTAGAAAATAGCATAATATAAATTGTTTTCTTCTATTCTTCAATATTACAAATAACTACCCTCTCGCATTTATTAATTAATAAAATTGCTCCCCATAAAAAAAAATTCATTAATTAGATGCATTTGGCAAGAAAAGAATTATTTTGTCAAAAAAAGCAATTTGCACAATGTTAATATTGGCAACATAGTGTCTAAGTTGCCACCATTGATAATTACTAACATATCTATGGTGACAATTTCAGTGACAGTGGAATTTTGTCATCAAATCATAGTTGCAATTTTTTTTTTTTTTTATCACAAAATTGTTACTCTAGGGGTGTCATCAATTATCAATAATGATAACTAAAACAATAATTCTTGTTGCCGTAGAGTGATATAGTGACAAAATAAAAATTATTGTCACTAAATGAATTTAATTACTAACAACATAGAAAGTATTATCACTTAATACAATTATTAATAACAACTTTTATATTATTACTTTTTATTTTGTCACTAATATTTACCTTTTTTTGTAGTGAATTTTTCATGGCAAGGGAAATTTGTGAAGATGAGTCAAATCTTATGGGGTTTTTATATTAACCATTTAAATAACTAATAGAAAGCTATTCGGAAAGGCATATATATATATATATATATATATATATATATATATGTATAATATAAGAAAAAGAGAGATATAAGATTGCACTGAAAAATTACTTGTGCCATCCAAGAAAATCATGAATTTTGCGCTATACCCCTATCGTAGAAAGTGCATTTTTCAAATTCACTGGACGTATACTGAATTTGAAGCAATTACGTTAATATTCTTACATTAAGATTAAATTATCACATCAATCATTGTTAATTAATTATCAAATATAAATAAATTGTTACTCAATAGCCACATTCACAAGATTCAGAGAAATTGAACCTATTTTTTGAATTTGTAAAGTTAGGCTATAATTACTAAGGGTTAAGTTATTCATGTACATTTCTTGTAGGGTATCGTGGTCCTTTGAGCCTCTCCCTCTTCTACCAAGTTAGGCAACTACAAGTTAGGCCTGAAGACATTACTTTTATTAGTGATAATTAATTCCTTATTTTGATCACACGATATTTATTTATTTATTTATTTTAAAGCAAGTTCGTTCTGGCCAAAAATATATCTGCATACAATTATCTGAATTATCTTTATTAATTATTGGGCACCTTATGTTATTTTATTTTATTTTTTGATTAGTGAGAAGAAGTTAGTTGATTTATAGCCCGTTTGGACGGGCATTTTATAGAAGAGAATACTTATTTTTTTGGGAAAAAAAAAAGAATTTTAGTCAAAAAAAAATTGTGTTTTGTTAGTTTTTTAAAAAACAAATAGAAGCGAAAAAAAAAAAAGCCCAAAAGTTACTTTTTTTATAAGCTATCAAAAGTAGATTCAAATAAAACTATATTTTAAAAGACTTTAAATTACTACATTCCAAAAAATAATAATACAATTTTTTTAGCAGCTATAGATTCAAATAAAACTTAATTGTAGTCTTAATTTGGTGGCAATATTGATAATTCATAAGGGTGATGGGCTGATGCCAGACGAGATTGTCTATATTAAGATTGCTGGGTTAGGACCGTGAGGTCATGGGCTGAAAACATTAATTGTAATTTGGAAACTGGGCTCCATTAAACTGCCAATCAAAGTAACTAACCCAAATATGATTGTCAATGGGAACGAATTTTAATCTCATTTTAATATAATATTGATAAATAATAAATAAATAAATAGAATGTCAGTACATGTCGTATTTTTTTTTTTTTTTAGTCACTCGGTTCCGATCCATTGGTCGATTAATCCGGATCGAGTACTGCAAAGGTCCATTATGGGAACAACCCTCCCAACCCAATTGTCCCATTCACAATACCAGAATTTGAAATTTAAACGTTGTTTAAGGGACCTAACTCCTCATCCCGCTAGACCAACTGGTAGTTGGTAGTATATGTGGTATTGTTACAACCAATGATGTACTCGTTTTTACTTTATAGGCATCTTTGTTATAAAACGATAATGTAATAGTTTTTTTTTTTTTTGTTTTTTGAATATTTTACATTATTTTTCTGTTATCTCTTTACTTTGGGTTTCAAATAACGAAATAAGATACAATTTTTTTCCTATTAATTATTTTACTTTAAACTTTCAATTGGAATTTAATAATAATCAATACAAATTTTATAGATCCTGAGTCGAATTCGGATATTAAACTACTTAAATAAATCTGAATTTTATTTTACTCAATTTAATTCAAATTCAAACCCAAACCCAAACCCAAACCCAAGTCAAAAATATGAACAAACTCTGATAGGGAAAAGAACAAGTTATTGGGGCCCACTTGTGGTTGCATCTTCCACGCTACAAAATAGTTGTATATATTGGACATTGTCAAAATTTTCATTATTATTATTATTATTATTATTATTATTATTTTCTGAAATAAATTGTCGCAAAAATATAAATATGTAATTTTTTTTATGTTAAATGCATTATATTTCTAGATGGAAACAAAAACAGGCAAAAGAAATTGGAACGTGTACTACACATGTGTACAACTCCGCCGGCTAAAAACAACCAAATGCCCCTTTCAAAATACACGCCTAAAATATGGGAAAAAGTGAGACGGCAGCAAAATAAAGGTCGTCTTCTTTGACTTTGAGGACACTATAAAAGTTATCATTTAATAATAATAATAAATAAATAATCAAAAATCTTATTTTTTATAAAATAAGTTTTACTTTATCGTAATTAATATTTAAAATTTATGATTTTTACAAACACCTGAAATTTGTAATTTCAAGAATCGAGTTTGGACACTTCTCATGGAAATAGACAACTTAGAGGAGAAATGTTGCAAAATAGAGAATTACGATTCTACTAAATTAAGCCGAGAATAATAAAATAACAATAACAAATGATGAAATTCATAGATAGGTGGTTTTTGGTGCATAGGATTTTGTGGGAGAATGAGATTTCGTGAGTGACCGACATTCATGCAATATAACAATTTAACTATATTAGACAAAATGAAAAGTATTTTATTTGAAATATGTTATTATTGTGACTTTTTTTTTGTCGTTAAATAATATTCTTTAAGTAAATAAAAAGGAAGACCCACCGGCCACCACGGATCCCGCCCCACCCCACCCCCGATGGCGTTTTGTTATAAGCCATCGTAAACTGACCATCTACATCAATAACTTTTCTTTTCAAATTCCATTTCTCCAACCTTCTCTCTCTCTACACACGCACGCACGCACACAGACACACATATACATTTTACAAGCAAAAATATATAGACAAAAATATCAAAAACATGAGGGAAGAAAAAAGGAAAAATGGCTATGTCAACCTAGTGCTATCTATTTTTCAGAACACCACCACAAGCACCACAACTAATATATTTTGCAAATCGACGGTTAATATTTGAGAAATTTCGAAGGTTAAGATTTGAATTCCAAATTGATTTTCCATTCTTTCATTTTCTATAAGAAAGATTTTGGTAGAGAATGAGAGGAAAGTTGGTGTAATTTTCCATATTATTAATAAGGGGCAAAATTGGTAATTTATGGTAAAACTTTCAAAAAATGTAGCCAAAGAGCAGTGTACTAATTTTGAAAAATATGAGGATTTTAAGATAAATTCTTATAAAATGTTTTTATGCTGCTTAAGTTTAACAAATTGGGTTTTATTCATTTATCACTTCAGTTATGTAGTACCCTGAAATGTACAATTAATTAAATTATACTTTGTCTTATTTATTTCGAAAAAGATAATGATTCAAAAATCATACAGGATTTTTATGTAAAGCATATTGGATTAACTTTCAATTTGTGGTGTATTTCAAATCCAACGATGAGTTATAAAATGAAGATTAAAGAATTTCAAAGTTTATCTTAACATGAGATTACCAAACAAACACAATTAAGTTTATTATTGCTAAGCACCTCACACCTGTCAAAGGGAAACCCCCAAATATGTTGACTAGAAAATGTAACACGATAAATTATAAGTAAGTTAATATATAATTCAGGACGCATCACGCATCGTCCTGAGAATTCCCCATAAAAAAGGAAAAATTATTATTACTATTGTAAATCTTAAATTATGTAAATTTGTAATTGTGCATCTTTCACGCTAGAAAATACTTGTGAAAATTGGACATTGTCCAAAACTTCATGCGAGTATATCAATATATAAAAGAGGGCAAAATACAGTTTACCCCCTTCGACTATTTTGATGTAACACCTTACCGCTTTGTATTATAATAAACATCATTTTATTTATCCATTTCAATAAACAAATAAATTATACACAAACATACTTAATTATAATTTATAAATTATCCACTATAACATTTCAATCTTTTACACTCTAAAATTAATCTTAAGAAATACATAATACGAAAAAACTTTTTTCAATTATTGATATTAAACAAAATTTTATACCTTTTGAAATTCAGTCATCAATCATTTTGGCAATAAAAGTGCCAACATCAATTTTATTATTATATATCGACAACAAAAGTCGTAGATTTTCAATTGTTTATTATAATATAGAGAAATAAAGTATCATATAAACATAATTCAAGGAAGTTAAGTGTATTTAGCGTGAAATAATATTTCTGGAACAAAAACAGGGAAAAGAATTTGGAACGTGTGGTACACATACCCTTGAAAGCAACCAAATGCCCTTTTCAAATACACACCTAAAATATGGGAAACAGTGTTGCAGGACGGCAAGCAAGGTAAAGATATTCTTGTCTTCTTCGTGTTAAAAAAAAAAAATATATATATATATATATATATTGTTAATAGCCGAAAACACTGGGCAATGATATAAAAACTATAATCAATTGTATACGTCAAATAACAGAAGACATTATTTATTAAGAAAATAAATTTCTTTGTAGTAAATGATGTTCCTGCAATAGATATTTGTTTTTAATCGTTAAATTGTTGCTAGAATTTCTAATGTATTACTAATTTTTAATTAATAAAGACTAGAATATTAATTTTTATAACAATTTATTTATATTAGATAAAATGCATTTCATTTAAATTCATTATTAGTGATAATTTTTATTTTACCCCATAATTTTTTATCTTTTAACATAATGTTTTTTTTAGCGAATAAAAATTTGTCCCGCCGCCCCACCCCCCGCATCCCCCATCACCTACCCCCGGTGGCGTTTTACTTTGTTGGTGAGCCGGTGTTTTGACCATCTTCGTCAATAACTTTTCAAATTCCATTGTCACCCCCCACCCCCCAACACACACACCCCAACCTCTTTATAAATATATATATATATATATATATATGTATGTTTATATATACACACAAATACATATACACTTAACTCTAGACAAAAAAAATCAAAAAGAGAACGAAGAAAAAAGAAAAATGGCTATGTCAACCTATTGCTGCCTCAATAGTTCCCCTGCTCCACCTTCCACCCCAATTTCCTCCCCAAATTCAAGAAAACCGCAAGCAATTGCACGGTAAGTAACTGTACACAAATCCAAGTACCAAGCTTATGTAATTTATTCAGAGATTTCGCCAATAACTTGACTCAATTTCTGATTTGTTTTTTCCCTCAAAATATTAATTTGGATGACCAATTTAATTCTTTCTGCAGCCCTCCAAGTGACCGATCATGGAAAAATCAATGCTTTTTAGGGTTAACGTGTGCGATAATTGGGTTGGAATTGGGAAATTTTGCAATTATAGGTGATCAAGAAAGAGCTATGGCGATGGATATGCAATCAGGACCGTCGAAGATGATGATCAGGGCCCCCACGTGGAGTGAGAAAAGGACCTGCCAGCCATGGCGGGTGAATTCGCTTGAGACCATCGTGCCGGAGAATCTGCCGCGGCCGTCGGCGCGGCGGCGATGGGAGGCCACTGGCCTCTCCGAGGCTGCGCCGCCTGTTAAGGTTGTCATTATATCCGGCGCTAAAAGTTGTTTCAATTTGTAAAATTTATAGTATGCCGAAAAATTTCTCTGCTCGTGTAATTTAGACTTTATACTATACTGTACAGTGATTGTTGTAAAAGATTTTTATATAAACTTATATAAGTTTCTAAAATTTGTTCAGTAATTTTTTTAAATAAATAAACTTAACAACTCTAAAAATTATCAGCAACTTGTAAGATAAAAAATAAAATAAAATAAAATAAATAAAAGTAAGTTCCTTCAAATTTTTTTCGAAACAATTTATCAGTTGTCTAAAATCAAAAAAATAAATTGACATAAAATATTTTTATATTTTTTTTCAATCTAACATTCTTAATTATATGATTTTATTTTATCCCAATACTTTAATAATTTATTGTTGAATAAGACGTGAGAGTTTATAAATCCTAAAAATATTTTATAAATTTTTTTGAATAAGCTTAGCCAAATACCCTTGACGTATGAATGATTGCTCTCATATTGTGCATTTACAATATTTGAATAATGATTAATGGGTTAACGCTGTGGACATCAGGTTATTAAGGGGGGTAAAAAAGTATTTTTCCCACTTCATTTCAAAATCCAAATGAAACCCGGTCAAATATTGAGCGAATGCACTCTATTACAATTAAAATAATATATATATATATATATATATATATATATATATTCTAAAACTTTATGGATATTTGGACTTATTTTTAGTACATGCTACAGTTAGTACTTGCCAACATGCAGTACAAGAAACATTTTTAAAGTAAAATCGCAAGTGTATAGTGTATTAAAAAATAAATACGAGTAGAAATATAAATAATACAAATGAAATTGACTCCCTACAGCTAAGATCAACTTTCTAGATTATTCAATAAGATATTTACTATAAAGTATTCTAAAAGCCCTAAATTCTAAAACATTCTCTCATCTTCTATATAATTTTACAATTATCTATAATTTCTAGAATATTAAGGAATCTTTCGAAACTCTTGTCCATTTTTTGAATGCGTTCATGTGTGCTCAAATTATTGGGACGTGACAATAATGTTTATTAAAATTTTTGCTGCACATACTAAGTTAGCAGCGCTTCTCCTTTTTAATCAAATGCAATCTATTACATATTAAAACAAAAAATATTTTCAAAAACTTTATGGATATTTTGATTTGTTTTTAGTACACGCCACATGTTGTACTTGCGGATTGCGGTACGTGAAGTACAAGAAACATTTTGAAGTAAAATCGTACATGTAACGTGTATGAAAAATCGAGGAATAATTATGTTGGGTACCCTAAAATTTGCCTAAATTATGAATAAAATCTTCATTTTTGAAAAATTACCTAACAAAGTTTGAAATTTGTAAATATTTTACAATGTCAACCTTCTATCTACAAACGCTAGGGTTTGTAACAGAAATCGTCAAATTTTTGTTTCGTTCTTCCTATTTTACCCTTTTAGTCAAAGTTTGAATATATTTCATTAATTTTTAAGGACTAAAATGCCTTTTGAGTCTGATATATGTGGAAATGCTTGATAGTCATAAGGGTTACAGCAAAATCAAATTTGACCTAAAGAGCATTTTAGTCCTAAAAAATTTGTTAAATCTGTTCAAACTTTGACCAAAAGGATAAAATAGGAAGAACGAAACAAAAATTTGACGATTTTCGTTACAAACCCTAATGTTTGTAGATAGAAGGTTGACATTATAAAATATTTGTAAATCTCAGAGTTTGTTAGGTAATTTTCCAAAAATAAAGATTTTATTTATAATTTAGGCAAACTTCATGGTACTCTAACGTAATTATTCCAAAAACAAATGCAAGCAGAAATATAAATAATACAAACAAAATTGAAAAGGTTGTTCTTTTTCGGACAGCGACGAGCTAGTGCAAAACTAGCACATGTACAGGCAAGAGCCAAACTCAAATAATTTCTCCATCTTTGTTAGTTTATCACAAGATTGAATTGATTGTGCCAAATCTTCATTGAAATGAAACATTATAACTTGTTACGTTATGCAATTTTGTGGTAATGGTAAAATACAGATAAGGGCCGACCATACCTCGTTGTACTAGTAAGGTGGGGATTTAATTTCTCATGAATGTGAATATTATTTTAATTTTATATTAATTTTTTATTGTATAATAGTACATTTCATTCATTGATATTGAGTAGTTATTGATTGTAACAATTTCTTTTTCAGTTGTCAATACCAATATAATTGATTGATTGTAATAATCCAATTTCAATTAGAAAAAAGTAAAATGAGTTCTCGACAAAATATTCAGAATACAATTTTTTTTAAGTCTTATTAATACAGAGATAAATTTGTTCGGTAGTCGTGTATGCTCTATTACATACTAATTTTTTATCTATACTATTAATAAATCGTACAGGGGATTTAACAACCATATCGATCTCTTTAATTTTTTTTTTAGTGTCTCTACTCTCATTTATATTCTATATTCTTTCTCTTTTCCCACCATTAACGTGCTTTTAACTTTTTTAAACTTTTTTTTCTTATTTATTTGTCAATCTTATAACTATTCTATCTTTATTTAAACTATTATTTTTGTAACAAATTTAATAAAATGCCTATATTACAAATAATTAAAAAAAGATATAATAATGTATAAAATCTAATATATATTTTAATTTTATGCTCACAACTTAAAATATGTAATTAATTTATATTTTAATTTTTTATTTTGCATACACATTGAATGTATTCTACTGATTAGTAATAAATAATAATAAGGGATTTTCTTTTCTAAACAGCGACGTGCTAGTGGAAGACAAAGTATACCGTACACGTACACCAAAGCCCATTAAAGAAATGGCCCATTCTGGAGAAAGGCCAGAGCTACCTTAGATATCTATCGAGCCTCAAATGGGCTGAATCTTCAATAGGAAATAATATCAAATAATTATGAAATTACAAAACTGATGTGAACTAGTCTGTTACTTTAGGCCGAACTAACCAACCCAGTTAACTAATTATGGGAAAAGTATAAATTGGTTAGGCCCACTCTGAACAAAACTAGGCCCGTTTATCAAACGAGACAACTCTCTGACCCTAATCGTTCGTTACTGGGCTGGTGAGTCGACTGGAACGTAAAATATCCGGCGGGCCACTTCTATAAAGGGAATCTTGATTCCTATCGGCCATCAGTTGCCATTACTCTCTCTCTCTCTCTCTCTCTTGTTGTTATGTAATATATATATTTTTTTTGTTTGAGAAAACTTCACCTTTCGTCCTTCATGTATACACCTATTTTAATTTTGGTCCTTTATATTATCACACTCTCACATTTGGTCCCTCATGTTATATTTTATATCCAATGTCATCCTTCTGTTAAATTTTTCGTTAAAAACTAACAAATTAGCTATATTCCCCCCCCCACCCCCCAAATTTGATGCATTTTTCCGCCGAATCCGTTAGCTTTTAACAAAAAATTTAACAGAAGGATGACATTGGATAATAAAATATAACGTGAGGGACCAAATGTGAGAGTGCGAGAACATGAAGGACCAAAATCGAAATAGGTGTATACATGAAGGACAAAAACTAAAGTTTTCTCTTTTTGTCTTTATTTGATTTTCATTTACTTGAAGTTGTATTGTTATTTAAGGTTGTATAACTATTAGCTGCTGGATACATTTGATGGTGTGCAAAATAAGAAAATATAGTTTTATTATATGTTCAAATTTAATATAACAAAATTATAAATATATAATAAATTTTCTTTACAAATACTGAAGTTTTATTATTCATATAAATTTGTGATAAATCAACTGTAAAATTATATAATTTAAAAATAATTAAATAAGAGAGTTGAAGAATGTTAAATTATAGTGATGAAAGTTAAGAGAAATGAGCGGGATTGAGAAAGCCGGAGGAAAAACGGCTCGATCCTAGTGTTTTGCTCATTTTATAGTGAAAATTCTTCATTGAGTGGGTGTTAGGGACCATCCTTATACTTAAAGGTGGCAAAATGAGTTAGGAACTATGTGTTCAATGTACCTACATGGTTTTTGGTGGGTGGGGTCTAATATATTTTAAAATAAATTAAGTTGGATTGAGTTTTATATGGTTGATGTTGTATATTAAATTAATATTGGGTTCTAAATAAGTTATCTTATGAACAAAAAAAAAAAAAAAAAAGGGATAATTACTATCATTACCCCTGAGGTTTGACTTAATTACAAATAACACCCCTTGTATTGAAAATTACCGATACCCCCGAGTTTTGTGGACTTTTTGGTAAAATAGACGAAATAATAAAAAGTCATTTTTGCCCCTTAAATATTTGAAATATTTTTTATTTAAAAAATAAAAAATAGGTATAAAATTGAATTGACCAAAATACCCCTCATTGAAAAAAAAATTACTATCTCTCAAACAAAACCCTAACTTAACCCCCCCTACCCTCACCAGCTCCCACCCTTCCCCCGGCCTTCTCTCTCCCCCTCCCTCCCCATCTCTCTCTCTCTCACCCCCTCCCCCCTCTGTATCTTTCTCTCTTTCTCACCCCTCTCGATCCCTTTCTCTTGCGCAGCGATGGCTGCGGCGACGAAGGCGAAGGAGGACGAATGGCGGCGGTGGAGGCAGAGGACGGGCTGCGCCGGCGGAGGCAGAAGACGGGATCTCTCTCCCTCTCTCTTCCCCTCCCCCCTCTCCCTCTCTCTTCCCCTCCCCCCTCTGTATCTCTCTCTCTCTCTCACACTCTCACCCCTCTCGATCCCTTTCTCTTGCGTAGCGGCGGCAGAGGTAGAAGACGGGATCTCTCCCCCTCCTCTGTCCTCTCTCTCCCTCCCTCCTCCGTATGTCTATTTCCCTCTCCTTCTCCCTCTAGATCTCTCGATCTCTCTCTTTCGCGGCGGCAGATAGGTGGCCAACGGCGGAGGACGATGGGGGCGAAGGCGGCAGTGGCCGGCGGCGAAGGGGGATGTTTGTGTATATATATAGATATTTAAATATATATGTATGTGTGTGTATATATATATATTTAACAAAAATATTACATTAAACCCCCTGATATTGTACATAATTTTCATGAAACCCCACAAATAATAATATTATTTATCATAAACACCCTCAAGGGTAAATGAGTCAATTCATATTTGTTTAAATTGTATTCCCGCCTTCAAAAGGGTAATTTAGGAAGATCACGTCAGAGAGCAAAAGTTGACTGTTAGTCAACTTAACGAAAGGTGAAAATTGTAAGACGGCAACAAAACATAGGGGGTATTGGTAATAATCGATACAAGGGGGTGTTATTTGTAATTAGGCCAAACCTCAGAGGTAGTGGGATTAATTATCCCAAAAAATTATTTGACTGCAATTCATTTTAGTATTTTAGAATCCATTTAAAAAGTACAAGAACAAGTAATTTTGATTTTCCTTTATTTTACTTTGATTAAATATATAATAATCATATATTGAACTCATTAAGAATTGTATCAAACCTGTCTCTAATATATTTTCAACCCAACCCAATATGACACAATTTAAACCCAACATAACTCACCCAACTGCCACCACTGTATACTAATGACCCAAATTGAACCATATTTATATTTTTATGCATAAATAATATATAAGATATGACTAAATTTAAACTATTGAATGAATAAATAAAATTCACACTCAATTCATATAAGAATTTTCCATTTCATAATCCTTCAAAACTCAAAAGTTTTTCGATTTGCCATCCTTCAATTAACTTTTTTTTTTAATAAAGCTAGGGAAAAAAAGCTATTAAAATAAAGTATTTTGAATAAAATAAACGAGTACGAAGCGTGTTATGTTATCATAATATCATAACTTCGGAAAGTTTTTATTTCAACACGGTTTGATCGAGCCTAATAAATCATATTATAAATGTATCATACTTGTTAGATGATTGTCATTCTTTTTAAATTATCCACTAATTATATGATAAATTAATATCATAAATTCAGAAAATTTTTGTTTGAACCTGGTTTAATTGAAACTAATAAATCATATTATAAATATATTATACTTATTAAATAATTAGTTATTTTTTTAAAATTATTTATTAATTATATAATAAATATAAAATACTTATCATGGAATTAATATTGATCGATGCAGTCGGATCTAATTTAGAATTTTGCAGTTGCGTGAAGAATTCAGTTTCTTGACCCTCAAAGCCCGGAAAAGAATAAGCCTAACTGCTATAATATTCTCTATAAGAAGAGACAGTAAAGGTATTGACAATTTATTGCTTCTGCAGACAAGAAATGAAAATTGATTGTTTTTGTAATTAAATAATAACGAGTCTGTCCCTAAGTCCCTATCTCACATTTTGCTGACGCCAATAAACTGTATTAATGCTTTAATAAACTTGCCGGTTGAGAGGCTGTCCCCGGATATATTTTATTAGTAATAGCAAAGAGCTATTTCTAAGGGGCATGTCCCGTGGATTAATTAATCTAATGTAAAGATAATGGAGTGCCCAATTATTTCGGAAACTTTTAAAATTAATATATAATGATCTTTTCGATATCTATTTGGCGGAAAATTTTAATCCGAATCTGATTTGATCGAATCCAATAAATTATTTTATAAGTTTATTGCATTTATTAATTAATTGGTCATTCTCCCTAAATTATCAATCATTCATAGGGCAAGTGTAAAACACTCGCCACGTAATTAATATTGATTTGATCGGGTCGGGTCTAGGCAAATTTGAGCTCTTACCATATCTCCAAAAATAGGCTCTCAATAATATTTGTATCAAAGTGGGTATATCCAATCTCATCGTGAATCGCAAAATTATATATGATGATATTTTCATTTTATTTTATTATATTTTCATTGAATTTACACGTCTTAGTTTAAGCATATATCTTCTTAAATAACATGAAATTTTCGTTAAAAATACGCTATTAGTAATCTTAAATCGACTCTATACCCCCCTTTTTTTTTTCCTTTAAAGATATCGTGATGGCATGGTTTTTGTAGTTATATATCGATTTGACTCACTAACATATTACCCGAAGTCGATCAAATTCGACCTCCGCATATCAACATCCATTCTTCTATTAAGAAATTGCACCATCAACCACGGCACGTAACTCGTAAGTGCCAAGTAAATGGAAAATTTTTATTCAAACTCGATTTGACTGCACCCAACCAATCATATAGCAAGTGTTAATACACTTTGTCATGTGATTGGTCATTCTCCCTAAACTGTACCCCAATCACATGGCAAGTGTAAAACACTCATCACCTGATTAGTCATGGTGTGGCCAAACTCGGTACGGATAAGAATTTTCCCCAAATAAATGAAGAAGAGGAGTGTGTGTGTATATATATATATATAAAGCTTAACGAAATAAATATTATATAACATAATTGAAAATTACAAACTGAGGAGTCATTACAGTTAGCATCCGTGAACTGTCATATCATTAATAAATTAAAATAGCATGATAATTGCCCCCCTCAAATGTTGTTGTTGTTGTGTGTGTGTGTATATATATATATATATATATATATATATATATATATATCCGTAGCCTTGCACTACCACATATATCTGCGTTTCTCGTTTGCCTTCTCTCGGCATTCACGGCTTTGGCCTTGCATACATGCTGGTCTTCGATGTGTCTGCGTTAATAGTGTCTATTAGCATTTATTCTTAGTGTCATCTTTTGATGAAGGAGAATGCAGTCGAGAATTAGCTGCATGATCTATGGCGTTTATGGAGGTGCAGTCACCTCATGCCGACCATCAACAAGGTATATGTGTGTGTGTGCGCACGCGAGAAATAACAATGATAAAAGATCAAGTGACAAGAAGAAAACTATCACTAGTGGTATATGTGAAATAACAACACTTCTATTTTGTCATTTTTATTTTGTCATATATTGCTTAATGGTGACAAGAATTAGTATTCAGTTTTCATTATTGATACTAAATGACATAATGCAATAACTTGGTGATACAAAAAACACACACACAAATTCTCGTTGTCACTAAATTATATATCACTGTAGAGTGTTGTTAATTGTTAAAGATAATCACTTAAACTCAAATTTTGTCTTTATTTACTTTCTTAAAATTATTGCTTGGCGAAAACAAAATTTATTAATTGTCGCTTATATTGTATATTATTTGATGATGAATTTTACATTATATTATATATTATACGAATTTCTTTTGTTCTTGGAGTGTGCCGTTGGTGCAGATTACTATAATTTTAGTTTCATAAAACCGTCAGGACTATCAAAAATTTATTACAATTGAGATCAATATTTGAATTAATCATCAAAAAAAAAAAAAAAAAAAAGGAGATCAATATTTGAGAATTATTCACACGAGAAATTGTACAAGTTCTAATGCATAGCATTAATAACATTTGCTGTGTAAATTTGGACAAAAGTGACCACATAGTTGGAAGTATTATTTTTTTTAAAAAAAAATACACATATAATAAACAAAAATACAATTTGTTACTCTTGATTGAACCAAATCAAATGACAAATTTAGTGGTCACTTTCGTCCAAATATACACAGCAAATGTTATTAATACTATGCATTAGAACTTGTACAATTTCTCGTGCGAATAATTCTCAAATATTGATCTCTTTTATTTTTTTTGATGATTAATTCAAATATTGATCTCAATTGTAATAAATTTTTGATAGTCCTGATGGTTATATGAAACTAAAATTATAGTAATCTGCACCCACGGCACACTCCAAGAACAAAAGAAACAAAAATACAAAATTGTTACCATCTGTAAATGAGTCGGCTCCTGATTATCTCAACCGTGGCCCTCCTAATGTGCTCCCGTCCTAGAAAACCAAATCCCCTAGCAATCATCACAAATTCAGAAAGATGATTACAATTCCCGGCTAATTAATGTTAAACAAATTCAAAAATTAATAATAATCGAGAAAAAGTACGAACCAGATCAAAGTTAGCCTAGCCTGCACAACTACAAAAGAACCCTAGGCAAAGCATGAATAATTTTTGTTTCATTATAGAAATACACATGATGTTCTGTTGATATTTATAGAGAGTTTCAATTAGAGTTTTAGTAATAAATAGATAGGGAAATCAATTACCGGAAGCGGCTGAGATCGGTGAAGCGCTCTGGAACCCCATGGACAACCAGCTGGTTTTCTTGGTCGAGCTCAAAGATTAGCTTGACGAATCGAACGAATGTTTCAGGGGTGAGACTGTCCTCGGCCTCGCCCCTTCCTACAAAAACGACGATCTCTGACGGGCGGAGGGACCCGCGGTTGCGATCCTTGTACAGAGTGGCGGGGAAGTCATAGTTGACGGACAAACGATCCAGCCGAGTTTCGTGGCCGTAACTGCCGTCAGCGGCGGCGAACTGGTGCTCCCTCAAATAAACTGGCTCCGCCGTCTTGTTATCGAGCACCGATCTTCGGTCCATTTCTCGTGTTCTGTGGGATCAATGCGCTGAAGACAAAAGAGTGTGTTGTATATAAAGTGGTGATGGAGTACTCGAATTATAAAGTGATGTTCGATAATGACTTGATATGGTATAAAATGAAATTACGTTGGGTGATGGAATCACAAAATTAATTGAAGGATTTTGTCAAGTTTAGCGAATTACATCTTTTAATCGTTGGGATAATTATTGTGCTATGAAAAAATTATTGATAATTTTGAGAGTTACCATCTAACTAGGGATTTTTTTTTTTTTTATGTGTTAAACAACAACGAATATGCCAAGGATAAAGTAGGGCTAAATACATCCCTGCTGTGAACAACATAAGATCTACGTGTCAATCAAGAATCAATTATCTGAAGCCCGTAGAAATCAACATCCCCAAGACAAGTGGCTTGTGTTTAGCTTTATGCATTTTGAATTGGCCTTAGAATCATGAACTGATTTGTGTTTAGCTTTCGAATATAGTCGTAGGCTCGTAAGCTGGGGTGAGAAAATTTTGATTTGACACATGGGATTTTTTTAAAAGAGAATTTAAATTAAAAACACATACTTTGTGTATTACTTTATCGCAACAAATAACCTTAATGTTTTGGATAATACAGAATAACTTCGGTTTGCATATTAATATTTATGTGGATGATTTAACTACTTCTATTTGCACATATCGCTGTACTACAAGTCAAATGTACACGCATTGAGGACAAAATGTAGTGGGCATGGCCAGAAAGAAAGACCTGACCCTTTAGTTTATTAAAAATAAAGTCACGCTTAATTTGAAAATTGTATTGCATAACTTACTAAGACGAATTGAAAATTTTCCTAGAATTCGTTGAACACTTAAATCTTATATGTAATTTCCGCAGAGGAGTTCTTCAATGAATTTAACAGAATGAAAATGAGAAATGTAATGAATTTGGTTTGATCATAAGGATAGAAATATATATGATAAAAGACCATAAAAAAACATATTATTTATTAAAATTGTCATTTGGCAAAAGATATTAGAGATACAACAAAAGAAATCTATATTGATGAATATCTCTCCTTGAGAAAATATGGCCAACAATGGCTAGGAATTTGTTCTTCGGACTAGGCCTTGCAATGGTAGGGTTTCACCCTATTCATACTTATTTATTTTCTATTCACACCCTACTCGTATCCTAAAATTTTAAAATCTATCCATATCCTATCTAAACCCATTCTTATATTAATATATGGGTTAGGGTAGGGTCTTACCTAACCCCGTGGGTAATCATACCCAACGGGTATTCTTACTACATTTTTTTTTTGTAAAATTTTTACTATCAAATTTATATATTAGTTTCAATTTGCAAATATTTTGGTCTTAGTCCCCAATTTTCAGATTTTTCTATGTGTATATGTATGATATTTCAAATATTTGTGTGTTTAAGGGTGTTGGGTGTGTGCGTGAGTGTGTGCTGTGTTGTGTGTGTTCGAATGTGTGCTGTGTGTGTGTGAGAGAGAATATATATGTGTAGTGTGCTATGTGCTATGTTGTGTGTGTGTGTGTGTGAGAGAGAGAGAGAGAGAGTGCGTGCTGTGTGTTTTGAGTGTGTAATATATATGTAATATATTATTTATACTATATGTATTTAATTTATAATTTAAAATTTAAATATTATATACTTTTTTTTTTGTAGTAAGTGATCAATTTGGACCGTTTAATTTGAAAGTTACTCTTTATAAATATTGAACATTTACAATAATTTTATAATGAAATTCTATTAAGATAAAATTAAATAATGATGAGTAATAAGATATTTATTGATTAATCTATACTATTACAAAAAGAAAGTCACTTTTGTGTTTAAAATGGTAGTTTTTTTTTTTGTCAATTTTACAAAAGTTACCCTTCAACTCTATGTGAAATAAATAAAGTATATAAAATTGTGGCTAATATTGGAAATTCTCATTAAATCAATTCAATTTGGATACCAAATTTTGATATGTCAATTTTACCCTTTTAATTAGTTAATACGTGCAACCAATAAACAAATAGAGAGGATAATATTGTAATATCACAATCCAATTTGAAAACGCATTTTCTCAACCCACAAGTCACTTTCTCCATTATTTTAGATTTTGGAAGTTGAAACCCATTTTTAATTAATATTTTTAGTTCTCTCCCTCTCTCTCACTCACACACACACACACACAAAATAATTTCCCTAATTGTAATTATCTGACTTTTTTTTTATTTTTTATTTTTGGGTTTATTTTTTTATCGCTTAATTTTATTTTATATAATTATTTTATTTTTGGCTAATTATTATTTAATAAATTATGTCAAATACTTCTTAAAAAAGTATTCTTATAAAAGAATTTTTATATCTTGCACACACATAGAAGTGTACAAGCACTGCTAGTTTGTAATAAATAAAATTTGTCACAAATTTAAATTTGTGATGAGTTATTTGATTAGTTTGTTTAGATTTTTCAATCTGATAAGTTGACATATATATATTTTTTGAAGTAAAGTTAAAAGATAATTTAATTAGTTTAAATTTTGAATTTTTGAGTCTTTTAACATGAAAATTAGTGGAATGTGATGTTTTTCAATATTATTTTCAACTTTTTTGAATATAAAATTTTTTTTTGATATTTCTTATTTATATTTAAAACATGTAAGTTGTGTATATATATTATTGGATGAAATGATAAATGAGGCAACAAACATATATATAGCTTGGTGGTAAGTTGCTTCATTTGTGAATAGATTGATCATGGGTTCGAGTCTAATATAGCATAAATGGGGAAAGCTAAAATAAATTTTCTTTCTTAAAAAAATACGGATAAAATTTATGAAATATAAATGTAAAATGCCAAAAAAAAAATGGGTCGTACCCGTACCTGGACCCAGAACTTTGGGTCGGTTTGTGTCTAGACCCATCGGGTCCCAATCCAGGTCGGATAAGGGTCAGGTAAGTAGCTTTAATATTGGGTATTTATTGCATATGGATATGAATAGGGAAAAATCCTACCTTTTGCCAGGCCTACTTTGTACCATGAGATGCTACTATTATGCTTAATTTTAGGATTAATTTGAATTTCATGGGTTAATTTTGTGAATGTGTATGCGAGTGTTTTTTTCTTGAATTGTTTCTGTGTATTTTGTTGGGGTTGGGGATAGGGTGGGACCGGATACGGTGGGGGTTGGGGGTGTGTATATATATACATATATAATTACATTAACTTAAAAATATGAACCATTAGATGTTGGTCAAAATAAATTTTAACCATTGATTTTTATTTAATTTAATTAAATATATATTATATTTCACTTTTTTTATAATAGAAAATTTGACCCTTTAATCACAAATAAATTTAATTTGTTTATGGATTTTTACTTTAAAAAAAATCCAAGTATTTGTGTACAAAATAGACTAATAGTAATTTTGACTCGCCAAAATTCAAACAAGTATGATTTTCTCTATTTTTATTTTTATCCTTCTTAGAATGACACGTCTACCTTTATGACACATGAATGTCATGTACCAATGAAAAATCCCAATTTTAATTGTTGTCGGTCACAAATCCGATTAATTTTGAACGGGATTTCGACTAAATTACGAATCACGAGTCATTTGGCCTTGAAATTGAAAAAAAAAAAAAAAAACGCACATTATTGTATCAATTTTGTTGATGGTTAAATAAGTGTCATAAAATTGAAAAGGGGTCATCATATGAGACCCAAATAACAAATTTTGCCAAAGAAAAGTACTTTATTTGGTTCGATTCACTTACACTGTGATCGTTGGTTAAGAGACGTTGGAGATGGAAGCTCTCAATGTCATAGTTCTTCATCCTGGGATGGATTTGTTCCATGTTATAAACTGTCTTAACAGTTAGGAATTCAGGTGTTGTATGTATATGACCAAAGTTTGTTGGTTTGATGTAAAAGCTGATGAAAATTGAAGAGTAGTGACACAAACAAGTTTACGAACAGTTAAACTCTCATGCCTTAAAAACAAGAATTTGGAGATCTTTCATTAAGAGTCGTGAGTTATTTTTAAAAAAATTCTTAAAAACATGGATCAACGATGGATAATGTATTTTATTTTTCAATAATCATATATAATTAGTTGTTAAGTAACTGGACTAAATATAAATTGATGTTTCAATGTATTTAAATAAGCATCAAATTTAATTATTCATTTCACAGTTTTGTTGAAATTTGAAATATATGTTGCCATCTTAAATATAATTAGTGAGAAATATGTTCTAGAAAGAATAATGTGACAAAGCAAGTTATAGGAAGAGTAATGAAATGAAAGTTTGTTGTATATTTTCATCATTGAGAGTGCATTATATATACACATTACAAGAGCACAATTAGTGCCAAAATCCACTATCAATGGGATTTGATACAACTTAATCTAGGAAAGAAAATATGCACATGATATAAAAAATATATACAACATCAAGAAATATATGAAAAGATATTTCTTAAATATATACAGAATCAAGAAATATATAAAAAGATATTTCTTAATAAATTTGCCTAGTTTAGGTAAGTTGTTTTAGATAACTTACAATACTTTTCCAATATACTGAATAGAGGGAATACTTTGGAGAGATTAGAACCGGGCTTCGAGTCTTGGTAACAATGTGTGTGCATGTGTATTATAAAAAAAAAAAAAAAATCAAAGATGAGGGAATAAATTAAAAGTTCAATTACTATGTTGGGTAAAATGACACGAAGTATATAATTGAGGGGTTAAAGAGAAATTCACCATAAGATTGTGCCCTCAGAAAAATACAGGAGTGAACAGCAATGGATTACAATGAGTCTGATGTTAATAATTAATCTTAAATATATAAACAAGCAATTGTAATTACAATTAGCAATTCTTGGTAGCAGGGATGGAGTCAAAAAAATTTATTTGGAGGAGGTGGGGAGAGGGGGGTGAGATCAAATTTTTATAAAATATTGAAGGTATTTTCATTATTTAGGGGGAAATATAATTTTTTTTAAAAATGCATATAAAATTTAATTCAATATGAGCTTGGAGGGTGGGTGGCGGGGGACCGCCCCCTCCTGGCTCCATCTCTGCTTGGTAGCTCAATCCGAAGCAACATCACATATATGATGATCAAAGAGAAAAAAGAAAAAAATTAAATTAAATTTGTAAATATTTAGAAAAGCCAGAAGTGCATCACCGTAAGTATATTACAGCAAAGTATCATTTCTGGATATCAATTAGATTCTCCTAATTAAACTCATCTGATCTAGCTAGACCCGAAAGGCCACACATTAAACAACCATTTATATACATAGTCTATGTATAATTCTATACTTTAAATTATTAGAATTGAATTCAGAGAGAGAAGTCTAAAAAAAAATTCTCTCTCTATATTCAATTCTGATATGTATCCTCAATTCTACTTTACATTTCACTTCTTGATCCGATTTGATGTATGCACAATAATTTATATATAAAATGGCGACAATATATTGAAATTGTCCTAAATTATAAATAAAAAGGCAACAAGACTTTGTACTTTTGATTGTCACTTATTACGTAACAGCCTCTTACGACAATTTAATGATATGAAAAATTGTTACCATAGATATTCATTTGTGAATATTTTTTCCCCCCATCAAGTTGTAGATATATATAGAGGTATCACCAATGCTCAATGGTGGGTACATAAAATCAAATATTAATATTGGAATAGAAGGCCTAAATCAGTTCATTCATTGTGTTAAATTTAGGCATACAATAAAACACCCGAAAACAAAATTACTAGGAAATGAAGTAGATGTAATAACAATATACTTGATACAATATGCGCACTAATCATTGCTAGGGAAACGCGTGAACTCATTCAACGAGTGTCCAAGCAATTTGAAGTATTCAACTTTTTTTCCTCCACCATCTCCCTATAAATATATGAGCAAACCAAATGTAAACAAAATCAACCCTAATTTATAGCATTAATTACAAAAACTAGACTTTGTATAGTAAAAATTCTCACAAATTTCATAGTTCTGATCCATATATATATAGACCCCCCCCCCACGCCACGGCAATATATATATATATATATATACATGGCTCATCAGGGCAATAATATTCAAGAAAGAAATGCAAATAACCCAAATAACCAAGAAAGATTCAATGAGCTGAAGAAACTGATAGGAGAGCAAGAGAGTCGTATTCAAAATCTCCAAACAGCGCATTTCAATTGGCGAACTATTACTTCGTGTTCCAGGGAGTTGTATTAGCGGCAACCTCCAACAGTACATCCCTCACCTGCTCCGACGCCTGGTACACTTTCACCCTCTCTCTTATAGCCGCTATTCTAAACCTCTTCGCCCTCTTCTCCATCGTCTCCAAGTACATTCGGGCCATGGATTTGCACGATCAAACATGGTCCGAATACAACTCCGTTGCCAGAATGCTGTTGACCAGAAATCAAAATCGGGCTTCTCAAGTACCCCTGGAGTTCCTGGGGAGCTTTTCTCCAGCCCCAGAAAACAACAACAACAATAATAGTAGTAATAATAATCGTCTTAACGAGCAGAGGATTAATGTAGCTAACACGGAACGGCAGTGGAGGGACGGGGTTTCCCAGGGACAAAGGTATGTGGTTTTAGTTGTGTGCATGGTTTTGTTTCTGGGGTTTACAGGGGTGACGCTTTCGGGCCCGTGGCGCGTGACATGCAAGCACGATCATTACAGGAAGCATCAGGATTGTTTCAAACTTTGCAATGGCGCCAGGTGCCTGATTTTCTGCCAGGATACCTAGCTCATAAACGCAGCCATGCATGCAAGGATTTTCTTTTATACTAGCAATTAAAATAAATAAAAATTGTTATGGTCATTATCGTTTTCATTAGTGGGAATTTATAAGTTTCGGTTAAACTAGGAGTTGTATTTTTCTCTTTTCCTTTTCTATCCATCTCCAAACAAGTGGCTCAACAAACGTAGTTTGGGTATAATTGCATGTTTGTATTTCTACTTCCATTTTTCCCTTGTCTCCAGCGACGTTAAAAAAAAAAAGTTTGAAACGAACGAACGAACGAAGATTTTCTTGTAAAATCAAAAATATATTTTGGAAATGGAAGTATGTTTAATTAAGATGAAGAACATATACTACTTTGGACGATTGACTCCTAACTACTTTATGTTTGATTTTAAAGTTTCCAGCACCAAATCCTCAATACGGATTCTCCACCACACAATGGTGCTATATCTCCTCCTCTACTCATCAATACACACCATGCATGTGTATTGGTGATGAGCGGTTGAGATCAGAAAAGAGAATATTTAAAAAACTTTCCATATTATAATTTTTTCTCTTTTCTGATCTCAATCGCTCACCAATACACGTAGCGTGTATTGATGAGTGGAGGAGGTGATGTAGCACCGTTGTGTGGCAGACAATCCGAACTGCCAAATCTTGCCTTGCTATTTCGTGTCATATTTAGCTAATTTTTGCTAGCACATGTGTTGAAGAAAAAATAAAAATGAGATATACGAGAGTTTTATTAAAATGCAATAAATTAATGGTACCCAAAATCAGAAATAGTAGCAGTATAAATAAAGAATATATTAAAATGGGATGAATTAATTGTACTACTACGATAATCCCAGGGATTCCCGGAGCCCATTTTAATTTGGATCTAACTTATACACATAACAGTTTATGTTTTGCCACACATAGTATGAATTATAAAAAAAATATATTTATCCATAATATATAAATATATATATATATATATATATATGTTTGCATGTATGTGTGGTGTGCGTTACATACATTTGAACCATTTAATACTTGAGTGGCGGCCAAAACAAATTCACACAAGAATTTTTCCAAACAAAGATAAAGGAAAGAGGTGAGCAAATCTTGTTCAAATTGACAAGTATATTGTACTTGTTACATGATTAACACTAATTTAATTGATCATGATTTGGGCTAGAATTTTCTCTAAATGCTTGTTCTTTTACCCTGCAGTGCTAAAACACAATTTGGTCACTATAAATTTTAAATCTGGTATTAGAAAAGAGATCAATTTATTCTACCCGGAAAAATCATTCATATGCGATCGATTTTCTTATACGACGGTAACGGAGACTCTAATTTAAGGGAATGCATAATTAACTAATCAAATATAAATTATTCGGAAAAAAAAGAAAAAGAAATTGAGACTGGTGGCAATCGTAAATTCAAAATAAAATAAATGCATATATTCTATAAAATTATAAATTCGGTGTTACTTACAATTTGGTTTAAGTAACAATTAGAAGCAACAGCAGAATACACTTGATATGTGGCCAAATATAAAAATTGGTATAATTTAACTGCATGTTTAAGTTCGCTCTAAAGATAAAATTATAAATATTTAGTAGTTTTCTTTTATGAGTATACTCTTTAAAAAAAATTAATTATTTTTATTAAATTGATCGTAAGTGAAAAATTAAATAATTTTACAAAATAAAATAATATATATGCTAGAAAACGAACAAAAAAAAGGGTAAAAACTGTTGGCTAGTGGGATATACCACATTACATGAAAAAGTAATATTATTGACAAGATTTAAAAGGAGTAATGTAAAAATTGTCATCAATAATCATATTAAGTGACAATATTTTTTATTTTGTCACTAATTAAATTTTTTTTGGTGACCATGATTTTTGTGTTGTCCTAGTATCACTCAATTGGACAAAAACTAACGTTTTAATTGTTACTAGTAACAAACACTACAAAGAAACGGAATAAATTTGTGACAATATAATAAATGAAAATAAAAAAAATGTCACTAATTATATATATTTAGAGACAACAAATTGATATTGTCACAAAATATACTATGCACAATGTCATTAGTAACAACTTATTGTAAAAAGGTAGCAACATAGTAAAAAAATGATAATTAGTGACACACTACTTAGTGGCAATGGAATCTTGTTAAAAAATCCTAATAACAACTTTTATTGTCACCAAGTTATCACTATAAATGTGTCACTAATTATTAATGGTGACAACTAAAACATTACTTCTTGTCATCATTGAGTGATATTATGACAGCATAAAAATTATTGTCATCAAAAAAACTTAATTAATGACAAAATAGAATGTATTGTTACTTTATACAATCATTGGTGACAACTTTTATATTACCACTTTTAAATCTTGTCAATAATATTACTTTTTCTTGTAAGGAAAAGTGACACAATTACAGTGACAATTTGGTAACGACACAAACTTTCATTATGATCTTGTAACAGATTCCATTGTCACTAAATTACCACAATAGATATGTCACCAATTGTCAATTTTGAACTATGTTGTCACCGTTGGCATTATGCAAACTATATTTTGTAAAAATATAAATTTTTTGTCAATAAATATATATAATCAGTGGCAATTTTTTCATCATCACTTATTATGTTATTACAAATTTACTTATTTTCTTGCAGTGATAGTCACGTAGGGAAAGAGAGAACATGACAAAATATAAACAACGCCGAAAATGGGAGAGAAGAGAGATGTAAAATAAAAATAGGACACCGAGATACCAAAAACAACAAAATGATCATCTACGATTGATATTGTTGCAGCAAGCAACAAATTAACCTGCAACGGCGATGGGGCCGTATAGGTGCACTATGTCGTGGCCCCGGTTAAAACTTTCTTGTATAAATTAATTATCACACAATTATCAAACAATGATGAAATTTTATTAATTATTCCTATTTTTTAGGGTCAACTAATCGAAGGATACTTCTCCGATGTACATTGTTATGCGGATACAGTCGTCATCAAACATTCCAAGTCATTTTTTTATGGTTATCTACGCCCAACACTGAGTTAAACACGGTTTCTTGTCTGAATAGCTAACCAAGCATCCATTTGACCTGCGATGAGGATCTAACTTGATTTGATCTCTAAGATTTGTTTTTAAACTAATGACTAATCGACTTTAATTATAATCAAAAATTTATGCAACTGTGTGCATTAATCTAAGTAATTGGAATGTTTCGTATGGTTAGAACGGCATATATAATTAACGTTTACTTTATTAAGTACATTTTCAGACCGCTGTTGATAGGCTTCTTATATTGACTATTTGTGTGAATGGAATATCAAGCCAACGTGCAACATTATTTATGCCATCCAGTAGAAAAGGAGTATGTTTGGTAGGGAGATGGCATTGTGCATGATATGTATTCAATGAGATACTTTTTATGGAACTTACCAATATCATCTAACAAACTGTTTGATAATAAAGCATTAGTTGTCGGATATTTTCATTGAATCTTAACAAATTGTTTTGTAAGATTGTATGCGTTAGAGTGAATTAATGAAAATGTACTAAAAGCTACCATTATTGACCCCCTCTCCTCCATCTTATAAAGTAACTGAATAGCAGAAATGCAATACCTACTTTTAATACATCCATTTATTTATTCTTACATCAACTATTAGTTGGTTTAATGTAATGAGACGCTAGATGTTCTAAACAATGTTTAGAGTTTGAATCTTAGAATTATGTAGGGCCTTTTCAGTACCCGATTCGAACTAGTCGGTCAATAAATCATAACCAAAATGATTAAAACAAAAAAAAAACTATTTATTCTCATATCCTAAAAATATGATTGATTATATAACATGTCGAACATGAATGTTGAACTTCCAATATTTCTATTAATAGTCAATGCACAAAATAACCATTATATTCAATGCAATAACCTCTGCCAAATTGCATACGAGGAATATAAATATGGGACTAAAAGAGACAGCCTATCTATCAATCTTATGGCAGTTGCACGATATCAATATTTTTGTTTAATTATTGAAGTCAAATTAACTAATTCTTAAGAGAATTGCCGAAGGATGTTGTTGAGGATTTAAAATATAACTGTTTGCATCAAAATATATTAATGATTGTTAAAATGATCCGTTCCTGTATTTTCAACGAAAAAATAAAAATAAGGGCGAATTACACTGACCACCCCAGAGGTTAGGATAATTTACGAAAAATCCCCTATTTTTTCAAAAATTACCAGAACCTCCCTGGGGTTATACCCATGATACAAACTTATTTCAATTTTCGAACATACCCCTTCCCTTTTTTAAAGTGATTTACACTACCACCCCTAAGGTTATGCTAATTTACGAGAAATCCCATGAGGTTTCAAAAATTACCAAAAACCCCATAAGGTTATACCAATATTACAACTAGCACCTACTTAGGTTGACTTATCAACAATATTAATTCCTTTTTTTTTCCTCTGTAATATAATTATCATAAAATTTTTATGTAATAGATTTGAAAAAAAATGTGATTATTTATTCAAATAAATATTCCGAATTTAATGATATGAATTTATACTAAATATACGTAATATGTGCTAAATTTATATTTGAGAAAAATATAATTATATGCGCCGTATATATCTATAATGTGAAAATGAGAAATATAAACATTGATTGAAAAAAAAAATTGAAATTAAATAATGCACTTGAAAACTTTATTTAACTTGATGATTCTAACTCATTTCTCTTAAAATTTACTCTGTATTAGCGATAATATATCATACTTGATGTGTTGGTATATACTTTTAATGCATTAAATTCAGAATATTTATTTGAATAAATAATCACATTTTTTTTTCAAATATGTTACATGAAAATTTTATGATAACAATATTACAGAGGGAAAAAAAGAATTGATATTATTGATAAGTCAACCTGAGTAAGTGCTAGTGATAATATTGATACAACCTCATGGGATTTTTGGTAATTTTTGAAATCACGGGGGTTTTTCGTAAATTAATCTAACCTCAAGGGTGGTCAGTGTAAATTATCCAAAAAAATGGAAGGGTTATTTTTAAAAATTGAAATAAGTTTGTAATATGGGTATAACCTCAGGGAATTTTTGATAATTTTTGAAAAAATAAGAGATTTTTTGTAAATTAGCCTAACCTCAGGGTTGGTCAACGTAATTCGCCCTAAAAATAAAAATGAATAGTTATGTGAGCCGGTGATCAAAAAAGTTATGGCCCATGGGTTCAAATTACACGATTGCTCTTGTCTTATTATGTAATAATAGTTTGGTTATTTATCTTGAATAAGATTATTGATTATTTTAATTTATTTGTATTGTTTCTTGGTCATTTGGCTAATATATAATATGAGTAATTTAAGAATTGTATTTAATTGACTATAAAATAAATGTACTTATTTGAAATGTATGTAATCAATATTTCTCTATTAGAAAAACAATTATTGTAATTAATAATCACTAAAAAATACTATCAATTTCCAACAAAAAGGCCTTCATCGCTTTCTATTTCTCCGCGGGTTCTTGCAAAAGATGTTTTCGAACTTTTCCTGAACCGTATACCGCCAAAATTTTAGGCAGAGATCCGATTGAATTTTTTATTATTTTTAGAAAATAATTTCGGCAGAAAAAAATTATGATAATTAGTAATTATTAGAGTTGATGATTGATATTTATTTAATGATAATATAATTGATTTTATTAATAGAAAAATAATGAATATATATAATACCAGGGTATTAAAAGTAATAGATTTTGATATTTTTGGTCCGGAAATTTAATTATAAATTCTATATACTCTATCTCATTATCCCTCTGTCAATCAACGCGTTCTTTATTTTCTCTTTTTGGTTTTTTTTAATAATATAATTTCATACGATTGTAATTTTTTGCAATTATAAATTTAATAAATACATTGAAAATATTTAAAAGAGTTATGGATTTTATACTATAAATAATATTTTAATTTCATATACATACATATTACGTCATTGCTTGCTAGTATATATAGAAAAAAAAATCTCGAACCCAACTTACCGTTGGATGGGATCTTTTATTCAAAATGGTGTTTTATCTTCTGTTTTATAATTCATATTAATGCCATAATATTTACACTTAGCGAATATCAATGTATTAGAATAGGAGATGAAGAAAAATTTGCAATAGAGGATCTTGTGACTAGAACACAACTTGTTAGCCACCAAAGTAGCCAATCAAACCATTAAGAGATGTATCTCGTTTGACCTGACAAATTCTCTCGATCAATTTTGTGATTCCAACTGACCTCCATGAATTACTTTCACTTTATACCACCACAGTGACCATTGTGCATCACGACTTATAATCCAACATCACGCCTGTTGTTCTTTTTTTTTTTTTAATTGACCTCATGTGCAGTTTTTATAGCTTGAACCCACGAAGATCATACAAATCTCATTCCGATATTCCACCAAAACCATCAAAAATATATTTTTTTTATCACGTCTCTCCTAAATGAATGATAAATTTTGTTAGAGAGTTGTTGTAATCTTGAAAGCTAAAAAAATTAATGTATAATTACATTATACTTGCTCAAGATGTGTAGGTGTAGTTCGGCCTATAATTAAATCGGGTTGACTATCATCGATCTAATGACCTCAGACGTATTTGAATAAAAGTTACATATATATATATATATGTTATATATATATATATATACACACACATATGTAGTAAATGGCGTGAAGATTTCAGTTCGATTGACCCTTAGAATCGGAAAATTCTTACCCGCATCAGATTCGGCTACAATTTAGGGAGAGTGATCAATCACATGATAAGTGTATTAACACTTACTATATGATTGGTTGGGTGCGGTCAAACCAGGTCTGAGCAAAAATTTTCCCTTAGAACCCGGTGAAATCAGTGTTAAACCTTCCTTAAAAAAACCAAGAAGCAGCATTGCATGGACTAAATTAAATGAGTTGCTTCTGGGAACAAGGAACAAGATGACAAAATCAAAACCTTTGACTACTGTAGCAAATTAATTAAATTGCTTACTCGTTCAATTTTTCTCCGTAAGTTATTATACAAATTAAAAAAATATAATAGCTACTGACAAACACACACCAGCTGCCACATTTCTTTACAACCAGTTGAGTTTACGGTTCATCAAAATAATTAAGAGAAAGCAGCTAGCAACTTGTGTGTAACTACACAATTACGCGCGTGCATACACACACATACGTATATAAACTGTTGGAAATTTGATGCAACAATGACACACACAATCAAGTATAAATAAAAAAAAAAAAATCAGCATAAAAGTTTAATGTGTTTCAACAAGAGTAGCCTAGCTAGCTACATCCACCAAATAGACACAGAAAAAATTTCACAATGATGAAAACTATTGGGACAATCCAAATTATATTCAAACTCCAAATCCCTATCCTTCCCCTGTGTATAACTTCTTAAATGGGCTGAAAATAAAAGTCCTCTTGGCTCAAGCCCCCCACACAACAATGGGCGGCGCTCTCCGATGGGTTTTTCCTACAGGATTTGGAAGGGTCTTGAACTAATCGTAATAAGCAACGCATTGATGAAGTCCATTTTAAGATATGATCAACGGTGGGAGAGAAATTGGGCCGATGAGAAGTCGTGACAGATTAGGGTTTAACATAATTTTTGTTTAATTAAATAAAAATGCATGGAGTGTTGAAAAAGTTTATTGAAAGATTTCAACAGGGTTGGATAGACAAAAAACTTGGTGTATTGCTTGACCATTTAGGTACTGGCGATACGACAACAGTGCGAGGTATTCTCAATTTTCAAAATAAAAAGGGATTATTTGTAATTTCGACTAAATTTAGGTGAAATTGGGGAAATTCTCTCTTACAAATATTAAGGGGCAAAAAAGGAATTATAATCTTTTTATTTTATTTAACAATAAAAGAACAAAACTTAGGGGGTATTGATAATGGATAAGATCCTCTATTCCAAAATAGTATTTCATCTCTTATTCTATAATTCATATTCATGTCATGTGTATAAAGTTACTTCCTTAACTATATACTTGGTCTGTGATCTTTACACTTAGCGTATATCCATGGATTGGAATAGGAGATGAAATATGATTTGAAATAGAGGATCTCGTGTGTATTGATAATTTTCGAAATAAGGAAAAATTATTTTTAATTTTGTCTAAATTAAGAATGGTGAAAATAATTATCCCTAATTGGAATCCACGAAAAATTCAAGCAACATCAACATAAAAAAAAGCGGTCGATGAGAAATTCTGTCGCTTTTCAAGCAAAAACAACGAATTTTCTTGCACACAAGCGGACACAAAAACAACGACTTAGCTTAACAACAAGCGGACACAAATATATATGTATATATATATATATATATATAGGTTTTTCTTGCAGACAATCCCATTTGTTACCACACATAATAGAAGCATGTGGAACAACATTCGTCGCGTTAACGCCGATGCCCTGCAGACATTCAGAAGCAACTACAAAGAACTAACACTCATCATCTACAAACAAGAAAAACAAATCCAATTCCTCGAAACAAAAGCCCTTCACCTTTCCATGTTCTATGTCGCCTCCCAATTACTCATATTCCTTTCCAATTCGAAGCCATCGCCCCACCAATGTCGAAACTGGTGGAAACCATTCTTCCTTTCTTTTCTAATCGCGGTCGTGTTTGGCCTCAATTTCGCGACGACGGTTATAAAATATGTTCGGACAAAGTATGAGCAAGACAAGAACTTCATCGACCAGGAAGAGAATTATCATCAGATGGCTTGCATGGAAAGAGTACATGGCAAAAAAACAAGAGAGAGCAATCAAGGCCTGGAAATTGATATGTCCAAAGAATCCAAGCAAGTGATCATGTTTAAAGAGCCGGATATGTTTGTTGTGTATCAACGCTACGCTCATGTATGGATAACAGTCTTGGCACTGTTAGGCTTAACGGGTCTGGTTTTGCATACTTGCGGAACTTCTGTATGCGCTGATGGCGTGTAGGTGCGATAAATCTCATTTTCAGTCCCCCAACTTAGCCCTTGTTTCGGTTCTTCTCAAATTTACCAACCCGTACATGCGTGGTTTGTAATTTTCATAGTAAAATGATGATATATATAAAAGGCTTAAGTTTGAGGAAATAAATATATAGCTAAATTTGAAATTGTGTAATCATTGAAACCAAAAAATGAAAATCGATTTTTTTTTCTTTCTGTCAAGGTGCGTTTATTGGTGAGGGGAAACAGACTATGAATAAATTATGCTTTACTCAGTCTCCACATGATAATGAATATATAAGGAATAGACATCAGGTTAATAAAGCAGTGACCAAGTTTAACGTCCCCGTTGTGGAGTCTGCTAAAAAAATCAATTTTCCGGCAGAGCTTGATATTCCACTTTCCGATGGAAAATTCGCCGAAATTCCACCGCATATCTAGGTGCGAAGTAAGGCGCCAAATTAAACGACGGATACGAGGTGAAGCTATATATTTCGCCGGTTTCTTTTGAAAACTAAAACATAATTTTGAATGTTTTTGACGGAATTTCACTTTCCAACAGAATTTCTAAGAGAATTCAGAAATTCGCAAGTCTTTTAAGAAAAACAACTAATTTTTTTCTTTTCCGATGGAGATCAAAACAAATATGAAGTTTCCCTCTCTCTCTCTCTCCCCCCCCCCCCCTATCTCTCTCTCCCCCCCTCTCTCTCTCTCTCCATTCTCTTTTATTTTTTATAACCACACCACCACTCGATATCGTCACAATTAACTGCCACCACCACCACTAACTTGAATTTTCAGCAGAATACGTACCACTGAAGTTTGACAATTTTTTTTTGTGTCTTTATACATGGTAAAATTATTGCACATCGTTGTCAAGAGAAAGAAAATTAGTTACAATACATTTGTCATAAATTGTATGTGTTTCATGATAAGAAATTCAGTTTTGTCACAAATAGAATTTTTCATTATGTCAATAGTGTGTGTTCACACAAAATTTCGTATCTGTAAAACAAGCAAGTACAAGACAAGAAAAATATGTGACAAATATTTCAAATTTAAAGAAAGGATATAATTTAAAAGGAAAATAATTTCCTAGTAGACTAAATCCCCTGATTCTTCTCTCCGAATTTGTTTCCGAGGGCTTGAAGCTTGTTCTCGGATGAATGATGTGATTCCTTCCTAGATTTGCCGAATGGAAGTCACGATTTACCTTGAAGTCAAAGGTCAGCTTTGAAATCGAAGGCCTTGAAGCACTTGCGCTTTGAAGACGAAGTAGAGCCTTTGTGGATGCAGTACGTCGTCGTAGCGGTCGCTTGCAATTTGAAGACTTGAGAATTTTGAGAGCTCGTACGAAAGTCGTGTTCTTGTGAGCTTGTCTCTGTATGTGTTGAAGACTTCTTGATGTCTGGCTCTTGAAGACTTCTTGTTTTTTTTCCCTTTTGAGCTCCAAATGACCCCTATTTATAGGCGTCTATGTAGGGTCTTTGGATTGCTAGCAACTTCTTCGGCATTTATCTCTTTAATATAAATTATTTTTAAAGAGAAAAATATCATTTACGTGTCATTATTTGATTGGTCCACGCGACCAAATGCGCCACTTGTCACCATTTGATTGGTTTTGGACTTTCGGGCTGCAAGACTTGATTTAATTGGCTGGAACACCTCATATTGACACTTTGCGAGCTCTTATTTGCTGGTAAAATAAATATTAAAACATCAATTAAAATCAACTATTTAATATTGGAATTAAATTTAGAAAATTCCAAAATATAAATAGAATATTGAATTAATATTTTATATTTTAATTTACACTTGTTAATTTTTTGATTGGACGAATTTTAATCGCCAACAGTGTGCATAAGTTGTCACCATTTAAAATTATTGCTATACCTATCTTGACAACTTGGTAATAACAAAAATCTTGCCACCAAATTATAGTGATATTTTTTTTTTTTTTGTCATCGTATTGTCACTATAGAGGTGTTATCAATTATTAATGATAACAATTAAAATATTAATTTTTATCACTAATTATTAATGATAAAAACTAAAATATTAATTATTGTCACAATTGAATAATACTTGTTGTCACTAAATGGATTTAATTAATGACAAAATTAAATGTATTGTCACTTAATATATATAAATCTAGTGATGATTTTAACATTATAATTTTATTTTTTGTAATTAATAGTAATAATAATAATAATATTAATATTATTATTATTATTGTTATTGTTATTATTATTGTCTCTATGGTCGACCAAACTAAATATTATTGATGTGGTTTCTTTTATTTTTTAATGATTTTATTGAAGTGGTTTTAATTTTGTGCTTTAACCCTTTGCTTTCTTTGCAGCACAAAATCTAAAAGGTAAATTTGGAATGTCAAAAGTTAGCGATGTTGTCCTGAAAAGTGAAAACTGGTATAATTGTTAACGGAGGCATAGCCGGCGTAGTGATAACTATGGAAACATATTGGGCCGGCCCGAAATGAAATGATGAGGTTGGGCCGTCGATGCCGTTCACAATTAAATTTTTTGCACACAGGCCCAATTGCAAATCCTCAACGGATAACCTATTCTACAAAAAAATGAATATTTATCAATAAACAAATTGATTTCACAATTTGCTTATAATTAGCACTAAATTTTCCTTGGTAGTGCGTAATAATATCCTTCTACCATCATTTCGATCAGGAAAAATTAAAAAATTGATATTATAATACGTGGTACATGTATAATTGGCGTTTGTGACATGAAGGAATTGAAAATATATATGTATATATATGTATGTATGTACATATAAAAAAATGTGTATATATATATGCCTTTTTGACGAAACATCACTATTCTTATTATCATAACTATTTTTTTTCTTCTTTTTTATATTAGTCACCCGATTTCAATTTACTAGCCAACTAATTCAAATTCTAATACTGTAGAAGCTCATACGGGGATAATTCTCGTAATTCAATTACTCCATTCACAATTTTAAAATTCAAACTATATACGATGATTAAGAGATCTAATACTTTATTCCGCTAAACGACCTAGTTATTGGTCACAACTATTTTCCAAAACACACATTTTATATTTTTATATAAGAAGAAATACTATACTTATGTAAGCACCAGATTTGAATTGACTTTTGGCCACAGTTGATATGCCAAATATAGTTTGTGAAGTAATTTCCTTTTCCATTGCACCACTCAAACTATCAAAGCAACAATTCTTCAAACTATGCATAACATACGTGTCGATGCAAAAAGACAATACGAGGGGGGGGGGGGGGGGGGGGCCGCGATAGAGCTGTCAACATTGTATCACAAAAATTGAAATTTGCACGAGTTTGACCAAAGTGAGATACAAATATTATATGTATTTGTTTATTTATTTAATGTTTTTGGAATGACATTTTAGCACTTTATGAATCGAAATTTGAGGTTTTATGGAGAATCTTTTCGAATCTTCCTAGAACAAAAAAATGCAGGCGATATCTAGTCGAGTCATGAACACGATGTCTCTTTTTAGATTCACTTGAGATACTCCCCTACTTTTTCTTACGTTTATCTATTCTATATGTTTTACAAATTTTTAAATAGTTTAAAACATTGATCATACGAAAAAAAAATTAATTCAAAACGTACAGTGTGATATATTTAGAAGTGTCTTACTTATTTATTATTTTCCCATTAAAGAGTATTTTAATAAATTTTTTTTTTTTTCTTTTACGTCAAACGATCAACTATATATATATATATTAATTATATCAATACTTTCATATCAAAATGAAATTACTTCATTAATTATAAATTATTATAAAAAAAAATTACGGTTCAACGCACCATACATCCTATCCAATTTACTAATACTTACATTAGTGCGACACAAAAATCAAAACCTCGTGGTCATGATCTTATCTTAGGGCCGAGAGCTCCTAGGCAACTTAAATATATGGTAAGGGCGTTATAAAATATTAAAATAGATTATTAAAAAAACACTTAATTACATGATATTCTTGGCCAATGACTCAGAGAAAATGCCACAAGATCGAATTATAAAAACACTTTGTAATGCCTCAATTGAACGTTTTTCTTGTTAGTGCGATTTTATTCCTACTTCCCTAGCAAAAGAAAATGGGCAGCTAGCTATTCCAAAATTAACACTGTGTGGAAAAAGTGAAAAACACTTTCAAATGATTAAAAGTAAGAATAACAAAAAACACACATGATTTTTCCATTACAATGCTAATGGACAAAACTATTGCATGACAGAAATGAGATTTAATTTCACTATCTCTGCCCTAGGGGGATTCGTCGGCGCGGTCACCCCTCAAATTTAGATCGAATTAAATTTTATATGTATTTTTTGACAAATTTAAAAAAATCCCAAAAAATTAGAAATACATTTAATAATTAATATTTAATAGAAATTTGGTCCCGCTCACCCCTGCCCCTTCCAACCAAAAAAATAAAAAAATTGTTGTGCCCCTACATGTCTCAATGGATGTTATACATCTTTATAATATATATATCTTTATAATATATATTTCGATACAATTCATTCGAGTTATTCTATAATTGTTACTTAGAATGTCTTAGACAAATAGGCACACTGAGGCAAGAGAAAAAGGAAGAAAAAAAGAGGATTCGAACCCAGTATATAAATAGTATCAGGTTCGAATCGAACCACCATTGAACTTGTAGTCTAGTGGCAAATATGTATGTATACATATTTTTTCTCCATCATATTACCTAAGATATTCTGACTGAATTTGTATCTTGAGGTGGGGACTCATTGTTTGAGGATCGCATATCGCAATCACGCTCTCATCATTGCAGGGGAAGAAAGTGTGATATGGGATCTCTCTAAACAGCAACATGGAGTGGGTTTTATTTAGTTATGTTTCTACGAAGTGGTGTAGTCTTGTTTTTTGTACCTGATCTTTCCAACATGCATGATGAACATACGACTTATAATTAGTTCCTGTACTTAGATTGGATTGATAGAGCATCTAACTATATTTGAGCAATATGTGTTCGACCCCATGTTTTTGGATTTTTTCATGTCCCCACTATGATTTAGGATGTTGCCCAAAATGAAATAAAAGTGTTTCATCAATCACTTTGTGGATCATTTGCTGGCTCATATTGTACTAGTTTTTTCGTGGTTGGTTTATTCGTCCTACATGCAAATATTTAAGCTGCACTTCTGAATGCTTTAAGAGCTAATTACTTACATATAATCATTATTCATTTGGTATTTAGAATTTGTCGCTCATTTATAATGTTGTGATTTGTATTATCGTATTCAAACATTGTTTGATACACGTGTGAAGCAAAATGTCTTTTTTTCACTTAAGCTAGGTTAGCAAATAAGGTTTGACGGATTTGGGTTCAGGTAAATCAAGTTGAATTGTTATTTGTAAACTAGCTAGGCAAGGGCGAGCCTAGCGAAAATTCACGATTTTTGCTTGATATAAAAGATATTGGTATAATGTTACAAATTCAAAATAATCTAGTCTGGCTACGCTAATATTAATCATGTGTCAATTGAATTGTATTTGTTATGTATTTGAGGTTTATTTTTCAAAAAAAACCAATCATGCAATAATATGACAACACTTGCTACGAATATCACTTACTACAGAGTATATGACAGTGCAGCTTCTTTAAAATTTATTCATGCAATTTGGTATACTTGCGATTTGATTGTATAGATTTCATCACATATATACTCACAACAACACACTAAAGTAAATATTTCTACAGGAATATTCAAAATCTTTATGGGACTAAGACTTTCAAATTATAAATTTTACATGGTCCACGAACATTGTTGATGGGGGCATACACACACACACGCTAAGATTTGACATTTTAGTTAGTTTAGGATTTGACAATGCAGTTTCAATGTTTGATGCGATCTCGCGATGATGGCTCTCCAAATATTATTGATTTGCTATTTGCTATCATATATATACGTGTTAGATAAATGTATACCGGTCTCACTCCACAGTGTATGCCATTCACAGTTCATCATGAATTAGAACACTTTTTGGTTGATTAGGCCTTAGGTCTTAGTTAGTGGTCAAATTTAAGATTTTAGAAATCCACACACACACACACACGCACACGATGTTTTGAATTTAAATTCTATCAAAGATAACGTCATTTTTTCTAGCTTATGTGAGCTTATGTTTAATATTACTTTTGTTGGGAGTATAGATTTTTGTTGTAGTCACATAATTATCTAATTTAACAAGTCATAACTTGCCTTATTCTCCAAAGATGAAAATTGAATTTGAATCTCACAAGACACATTGAATAAAAACGAATTTGTAAATTGTATGTCCGTGGCCTTTGAGTTTAATAGATATGTACCAAACTTTTAGAAACGTAACGAGTGTAACATTAGGACCATGGGTGGAGCCACCTTGTAAAACGTGTGGTTCAATAATCCCACTAAAATATAAAAAATCTCGCTATAGTTATATATTAGTTATTAAAAAATTTTAAATTTTATTATTATTGGACCCAATGAAAAATATAAAAATCTTTATGTAGTTGGGTACAAATATCAAACATGTTATTATCTACAATCTATAATAGTAGATCTATATATCTTTACTATGCATATATTTAATTAAACAGTGACTCTACTACACAATTTCTTTCTATGTCATTGTGCCTGTGTAGATGTTGTATGCGGTATATTATATTAATAAAAAAATGATTTTGCATCATTAGCTAATCAATGGTTCCTCTTTCTTGCAAAGGATTATATCTTTTTACAATTTGCCATGAAAAGGTCATAATTACATTGTCATTTCCCATTTTGATCCATCTAACCATTTCTCCATTTCTTTCCAATTAAAAAACCCAAAATTTTCGTTTCATTTTTTCTATTTTCCATTTCCCATTCCACCCAAACTTTTTATATTTTTGGTAATTGATTGGAGTTTTCTCAATAACAGCGTTTTTTTACAAAACCACGCACGCAATCAAAAAATTGTCAACAAAAGGAGTCTTAACATTGGTACTGTAAAGACGCAGAGCGCAGCCGTTTGATCAACATCGTTGGATTGGGCGTGATGCGACCCCATGAGCCTTAGCCTCCATTTGACGGCCCAATCCGACGACGGGCCACTGGGGGACGCTGCAACTTCAACGCATTGAAGTATTTTCCACAAATGGTAACTAGACGGGCAAAAGGGTATTCGACACGTGTCCGTATAGATGACCAAATCGTCAAGCCACTGTCAAGTCAATTAGATTACTACGTAGTATACTATAGCAAAACGGTCACCTCGTATTGTTTTGTAAGGATACGTAGGATTTGGTCTAGCCCATGCTTTTGTACAATGGAAATTACGAAGGAAAATAAATAATTGTTTGCTCCTTAGTTGAAAAATGTTACCTTAATTTAATATCTTCAATAATAGCACATTAATTTTACTTCTTCGCACTGCGACACGTTTGAACTTTTATTTTTGGACCGCGTGCATATCAAAAACTAATTTTTGAGTGCAAGCATTGTTTTGTCAATACAATACCACCAATTATTATATTTACAATTTGCTGAGGAGCCCTTTAGTCCCATAATTAAAAAATAAAAATAAAAATAAAATGCTTCATGACTATAAAGTCATAATTTCAAAAGTCCCGCCAACGTGTGTAGTATGTTACATAATAGTGTTGCGCTTTACTTTTTAGTGAATTATTTGTACTTTATAATTATTAATAATTTTTGTAATAGTTTGATTTTGATTCATGCATATTGAGCTGATTGATTTTAACGCGTAATGGATCAATGCTTATCAAAAAAGTATTATATGGAAAATTTTAATTCACTATATCTAGTGACGCTTTATTGCATTTTTAGAACAATTAATATGCCACTTTTCGATTTGATAACACTTTTTATTGGAGTGACAAATGTAGGACATAAACTTTTTATTTTTTTACAATGTTAGGATTCCGATCAATTTTTTGGCCATTTTGGACGGAAAATGACATATGGCGCACACGTCATCACGAAAAAATGACATGGCACATATGTGGCTAATGAAATGGCACACAAGTGGCGCACACATATGCATTTTGTTTGTGATGATGTGTGCGTCGTGTATCATTTTTTGGCCCAAATTGACGAAAAATTGACCGGAGTCCTAATATTGCAAAAAAATAAAAAAATTATGTCTTACATTTGCCACCCTTAATAAAAAGTATTGTCAAATCGAAAAGTGACATCTTAACTGTCCTAAAAATGCAATAAAATCATATCGAGTTATATTATTTTGTAAATTAGAGATGTTTTTTTTTATTTTCTTTGGTAATATATTACACCGTCATCTGAATCTTGAACTTTGAAATGTTATTTGACCAAGATAATTGGATACCAAATAATATAGAACGTATACAAAAAAATCATTATTTGATTAGGTTCGACCCCAGTATAATTTGTTCTCTTTTTTATTTTTATTTTTTGATAATTCAGTATAATTTCTTCTTAATAATCTTTTTAGTTTTTAGGCTTATTTTTTTAATTCTCTTATGCATATTTGTTTCAATTTAGCAAATTTATGTTGTGTATCCGAAATATTTCCAAAAAATACATCTCGTGCAAATGAACTTTAAAACCATCTGCTGCCATTGCCATTTCCAAAGCTAAAGCAGCCAGCTTTAGTGACGACAAATATATTGACCAAAGATAGCAAACACCGTAATTCGTATATATTAAAAAATTCTCAGTGGATGTTCAATTGGTCATGATAGTAAATTATAATTAAATTGTTATTATCAACAATTATTGGATATGCATATATGGACAAATTAGTTGTAAAAACTAAAACTAAAAATAAAAATAAAAATAAAATTCCTCTCTGTCATTATCGAGGCAAAAAAATGAAGGAAAAATCCACATAAGAATCTGGTTTTGGGCCGTCATTACACATGTACAAATTTTGTAAATTACACCGCAAAAAAATAAATAAATTTATGATAATATAATAAGTGATAATTAAAAAATTATCATTAATTATATATATTTTGTAATAATAAATTAATATTGTCATAAAATATAATATGCACAATAACAATGATGATATTTATTGTAAAAAAAGTAATAATGTAGTGCAAAAGTAATAATTAATGACGTATATATTGTGACAACTTAGCTTCAATAGAATCTTGTCATAAAATCCTAATAATAATTTTTATTGTCACCAAGTTGTTATTATAAGTAGGTCTGTCAATGAAAACCCTACCCATATCCATTTATTCTCTACTCATACCCTACCCTATCCCATATTGCCACAAATAAATAGGTTAGGGTAGGGCCTTTCCCATTTCAACTCATTGGGTAATGATATTCAATGGATATTCACACACTACGTACATCATTACCCAATAAATATTCACACACCACACACATTTTACACACACACACACACATTTTTCACACACACACACACACACACATACTGCACACACAATTTTCTCGCACACACACATTGTGTGTAAACACACACACACACACACACGCACTGCACGCACACACACACACACCCACACACGCACCCACACCCACACACTGCGTGTGTGTGCGTGTGTGAAAACACATACTGCACACACACATCCACCCGCGCATAGAGTGTAGTGTGTGAAACTGTGTGTGCAGTGTATGAAATTGTGTGTGCAATGTGTGCAGTGTGTGTGTGCATGCAATGTATGAAATTGTGTGTGTTGTGTGTGTGTGTGTGTTCAATATATGAAATTGTGTGTGCAGTGTATGTGTGTGTGTGCGCAGTGTTTGAAACTATGTTTTCACACACACTCTGTATGTGTGTGTGTGTGTGTGAAAAAATGTGTGTGTGCAGTGTGTGAGTGAAAATTGTGTGTGTGCAGTGTGTGTAAATGCGCGTGTATGTGTTAACTGTGTGTGTGAGCTAAAAAAATACAATATCAAAAAATGGTAAATAAAAAAATATATAATTGGGTATGGTCCATACCCTACTCTAAAAATAGGATAGACCCAATACACATACCAATTAATAAATATTTAAATATGATAGGGTATAAGGTATATTAATCGGATATTTTTAGGATTAGGGTTCAGGGTAGGATAAAATTACCCTATCCATTGATAGGCCTAATTATAAGTGTATCACTAATTATTAATAGTGGCAACTAAAATATTATTTTTGTCAGCATTGAGTGATAATGTGACAACATAAATTTTTTTGTCACCAAAAAATTTAATTAGTGACAAAATAAAATGTATTGTAATTTTATACAATTATTAGTGATAATTTTTTTATTGTCACTTTTAAATTTTGTCAATAATATTATTTTTTCTTATAGTGTTACAATATGTCTCATATGTTAATATTTTTCTCTAATGCATTTTATCAGGAGAAAAATACAAATTTTAAATGCAGAAAAATGTTAGAATGAATTTAAAATAGACAAAAAAAAAAAACACAAACAATCTAACGCATACAAAAAACAGAAAATCGGATTCGTCAAAAAATTATCAGAAAAATAATAAATATTTAGTATAGCAATCACGCAATAAATACAATCTACTCTGCTGCAAAATTATTCAAAGGTGAGTGACGTGAGCAAAAATAATAATAATAATAATTGGGGTAGTAAAAAGTGAAAAAGGAAGAATAGTAGACGCAAGCGCTGTTTTGGTGGGGCCCGGCCGGGGGGAGAACACAGTTGCTTAAATAGGCAAGTGGGTCGGGACACGTGAGTGGCAGGGTGGTGACGGCGTGCTGAGGTCACGTGACGTTAAAAATAACTCATTGATACTCTGCCTCCCTCCGTGCCACCACCGCTTATTCATCGGTTTATCCCTGGGTTAATACTTAATACTACTTTCACCAATGATAATAATAATGACTATTTCAATTAAATTTTTTATATGGGAATAACTATATGATTATTTCAATAATAATAATATATGTCAAGTTATTATTATAAATAATTACTCCCTTTCGTCCTATAGTTGTTGTTTCTTAAAGTTATTGAACAAAGATTAAGAAAATAGATAAATAACCTTAATTATAGGTTAACTAGATTAAAGTATCCTCACAATTATTGAGTTACTGTTATATTTTTTAGAAATTTGTAAACAATATTAATTAGAGTATAAGGGCATATTGAAAAAAAAAACTGACAGATTCCCTCTTAGAATACAATAAATACATATATTATGAGATAAAAAAAATTAATTTTAAAATGGCATATATTGTGTGACAGAAAAATTCGTTTTCAACGAATTAATATTCATATAAGTGAGATTATAACCTATTCCATCTATTCCCTTTTGTTTATCTTTTTAGCCAAAAAAAAAAAAAAGAAGTTCAAAAATATTTATCATTTTTATTTTCCAAATGCGTTTAGCAAAGAAAAGAAAATAGATACAAAAGAATATGAGATGGAAAAAAACAGTGAATTTTAATTTTCTACATAGTTGTTTTGATGAAAGAAAAATAAATGAAAATAAAATAAAAAAAATGTTTTAATCAATTGCTTTTATTTTCCACATAGTTTTCGGAGGAAAAAAAATGAGATGGTCCCACGTATTTTTTTTTCCTTCTACTTTTTCACTTGTAGCCAAATGAATGAAAATATTTTATTTTCTCTTGTTTTCATTCATTCTCCTTCCCTTCCTCACATTTTCCTCCCTACCAAACAAACCATTCAAGATTGCATTTATTGTTATTTTTTTCCAATATACTTGATGCGGACTCTTTTTGGCCGACCACATGGCAGAGTTTGATATGCTCCGATTCGTATGTTGGCGGCTCAATTGGCAAAGAAGTTGGAATGCACGTGACACTAGCCGATTTTGCCCTGTTATAGGTTCTCTGACACTCAAATTAGATTTAGGATGTTTTTGAGAAGGAGATGAATAATAAAATTACTATTTTTGCATGCATAGCGTAAAGAATGCTTAATACTTTTTGTGGGATAGTGTTTTGTTATTTATATGAGAGATAACCTTTGATATGCTGAAGTTTGTGGGGGTTGGTCAGCAAGTCTGACACATGGAGTGTAAATGGGTATATTTTTTGCCACTTCTTGAACTAAAAATGGCAACTGATTTTACTTTTCATTAATAGGGCGTTATCTCTGCATTTAATTCATATTTTAAGCATTTAAAGCCAATGATTATATTTATAGGAGAACATTAAATGCGCTTGGGATTGATGAAATGGACTCATGTACAACAAGTGCGGGTTTGGTGGAGGTATGTATAGGGCCTGTTAGCCTTGCCAGCTAAAATTTTCCCGTTGGCAATCACACTTGTCAAAGGCCGCGTTGTGGGCTAGTGCTTTTCAATACAACAGTGTCTGAGGGCAGTTTGCCCTTTAAAGTCACTTGTTCCCCTATTTCATTTGCCCTACATAAAGAGGTTTTGAGGGCTCAAAAAGTCTCATCGTGGCTTTTGAGCCATGGACTTAATAGAGGGGTAAGGCTAGGGGTATTTTTCCTCTCGCGATTTACACTCCGAGACTCCCCCTCTTCATTGCAGACACACTTTCGAGGATAGTAAATCTTTTAGAGAGCATCAGGTCTCATACTAATAAGTTTTTGACTGTCTAGTAAAAATTGTCTTGTCTGACTGGAGTGGTGCGTTGTACATCAACACTTTTTAATTTAATAAGTGGACTACCTAGAATTCTATTTTATTTAATTAATTCAAATTATGTTTTATCTTATTAATCTAAAAATATGAAGATTGATTATCTTTATTAATTTTTGTGCAAAAACTTCAAACTACAAATAAAATTAAGGGAACGGGATGGAGTATAATTTGTTGGTTGTGGTTACTACATGTGATCATTTGGGCAAGAGCTTGCAACTAAGCATGCAATAAACAAATTATCAAACTGTTTTAAGCCTACATGTAATCATTTGAGCAAGAGCTCGTAACTAAGCATGCAATAAACAAATTATCTAACGTGTTTTAAGATATCAACTTCGATACACATAATGTTTTGATATGACTGGAATAAATGACATCCTAAAGTTTAGTATGAAGATAGCTTACATGCGCCATATTCGAGCCAAATTAAATAGTTTCATCGTAAAATAGTTTACTGATCAGGTCAATTAGTAGTACCCTGCATGATTCGCAGAACAATTAATTAAATTGACATATTATATTAACTCTTCCAATTAAATGACATCATATTTTGTTCACACACATCTAGAAGCAACCCTAAATAATTAATGAAGTCTTAAATATTTGCTGTTCCCCAGTCACGTTAAAACATTAATCCACCCAACCAAATCACATAAGTTGGCTACAGAGATTTTCTTTTTTTTTTTTTTTTTTTGTGTTCTTTTTTCAAAGAGCAACTCAGTAGTAATTAAGTAAAGACTACACATAGAAAGAAGGGAAATTAAACATGACATGATAGATGTAGATTGTGAAGTAGTCCAGCGGGATCCAACTAAGTTGATGTAAATATTCTATACAGATCCTAATATTAGATCATATATTCTACTCAAGATTTTTTTTTTTTTTTGGGTCTATAGTCTATTCATATATTCTCTTTTTTATTAGGTCACATTGTAATCTACTAAATCTATTTCCTCTCAACAATGTTCTTCTCTGTCTCGTTCATGTCTGCTGAGTGCTAATACAATATCATTAGGACATGCAACCTTTTATTTTATTTGGTGGGATTTGAGGGTTTCGTCTTGTTTTAGTGGGTGTAATAATAATTTATGCAAGTTTTTGAGTATTGACATTACGTATACTGTGTGTGTGTGTGTGTTTCAGTTTTCCATTTTGAAATGAGAAATTATCTTTAATATAGGTGTGGACCAGTCTCGACTTTGTACGAACAGTTCAGTTATTGAAACGTAACGAGGAAAATACAATTTTTCTGGTCCCGTATATTAGACCCCACTAAATTTTAGTTCAATTGAATACTAATGTCCAATATTACATATCGTATCTTTTAAATTATCTCAATTTTTATCCCTCAATGAATTTACATTAGATTTTCAATATGAAACTACAAATAATATTTCCCCAAACGTGGCCCGTGTTTGTTCTTGATTTATGTATTATTTGAAACAATGTATAATAGTGAATATACGTACTTTTTCTTTCCCGGTCCCCCTCCCAAAAACAAAAGCAAAAAATAAAAATGTCTTTCTGTTTGAACATATATAATTCTATACTATTGTAATGAGAACTTTAGCCTTTTTTGTGCATGTGTATATTATGATAATCATGCCTAGCTCTCATATAAAATATAAAGTTAACTAATCCTTTCTTTGTTTCCTGTGGTGCAACAACCCTCAAGTGTGCATAGGTGGAATACAAATTGTGCCAAGACAAAAATGTCGATAATCCCAGCTTGATATTTGTTGTAAACAAGTCCAGGTGGCGCAAACAACACAAGGTCATGATTCCCAGGTTTATGGAATATTGACATGTCGATTCTTTTATTATCAAAATTACCATTACGCTCTAATTGGGAGCGGAAATCAAAAAATTTTATTTATAGGACGAGATTGAATGTTTATTATATACAGAAGGAAATATTTGTATCATTCTTGGAGGAATAAAATTTTAATTTTTTATAAAAATAAAAAAATACATATAAAATATAATTAGATATGAAGATAAAGAGTTACGTTTGCCCCTTTTAATCCCCTTTAACTTAGTGGCTAACGAACAACGATTTGACATTTTTAACTTGATTTCATTAAAGTCTTTTTGTAATCTTTTCTTAAGATGTGGCTATTATGACATTGAAATATGTGATTAGTTCACATTTTGCTAACTAAGTATCTCTAACAAGTCAAATCCACATCTTGAAAAACCAAATAACACTGTGAATTTTCAACATGTGTACCATAGTGTAATTATATTCCCAACTAGTAACATGACAGGCTAAATCATACTCTTTTGTTAAATTTCAAAGTGTACTTGGTAAAACATCTCAAATTTTCCACTATGCTAGTAATTGATCCAACAAGTGTTACCTTTGCCCATTTTCTTTGAACCATTTATTGATGCAACACTATATATATTTATGCTATATATGCCTTCTACCTCACAGGTTATAGTGGGAAATTCTTGACTCAAATTAGGCTGCACTTGTGCTAATAATACAAGGAGTAACGTATACTTGTACTATTAATATAATCTAGTGAAAGTAATCAACTAATGACAAATACAATAATACATATTATGTAATTTGGTGGATACGTACGGTCAAATTGAATTTAGACAAAATTTGTAACGACACAACATGTGTATTTTTGTAAGAATTGTTAGCATAATATATCTTATCATATCTCTAGAATTTGGTAGGAGTAATTTTGACTATCATATGTGCGGGAAATCGACATATTTATACAACTGATTGTAATAGATTTTGAACATAATATATTCTTTCATAGCTTAGCTTTTTTCTCTTTCTATATAAAGTGATCTTTCGTGCATGTACTCTCAAAAAAGTTATTTGAAGTTATTCTAAGTAACTTTCACAAAATTAAGTTTTTAGCTTTTAATTTTTTTTTAAAATCAAAAGTCCATCCATATATATATATATATATATATATATATATATATATATTGCTTTTAAGTGTTTTTCTATACATAACTGCTTCTCGTCAAAAAAATTACATCCAAACGGGCGCTTAACCTATTATTGTAATTTATGTATTCCAACTCTATATCCATTTCCCCAAGCAATAAGCAAAAGCGTGTGAAAAGTACGGCACAATTGGGAGAGTGGGATATGATTTGAATTCTTATGCGCAGATATAAATTCTTGGAAGAGAGAAATATAAACTGCAATAGCAAACCCAAAAAAAAAAAATAAAGGTCGAATAAATAGTCTTTATATCATTCTCCGCTCCCCATTGCCAATAGCACCACCTCAATTCTGCAGAGAAGAAAGAACCTTGAGATACAGAATACCAAATCCTTTCCTTCACCTGTACGCCCCCTCGCCTCCTCCCCTCTCTCTCTCTCTCTCATCTTCTTGCATTCAATTTCTCTCTCTCTAAAATATAAAAAAACACGCACAACATACACTAGAAAGACACACTCCCAACTCTCTGTATTTAAATGCAGTCCACCACGCTTTTTTCGCAGGTTACACAACAGAGCTTTTCATCAGGACCTACTACTACACCCTTCTGAAAAAACCAAACAAAAAACACAAAAAAACAAGACCCTTTTTATTTCTTGAACTTCTTCTTCCTTTTTGACTAGTTTATTTTTGGCTTTTCGGGCTCATTTTTCTAAATGGGTTCTTGCAAAGAAGAAGATACGAGCCACGTTAACTGCTTGTTTTACCACGGGCCTATCATCGTAGGTGCAGGGCCTTCGGGCGTGGCCGTCGCAGCATGCCTGCAGGAAAATGGCGTCGCTTCTCTAATCCTTGAACGAAGCGATTGCTTAGCTTCTCTGTGGCAACAAAGAACCTACGATCGACTCAAACTTCATCTGCCTACACAATTTTGCCAACTCCCTCTACTTAATTTCCCCGATTACTTCCCAAAATATCCAACCAAACATCAGTTTATCTCGTACATGGAATCCTACGCAAAACACTTCTCGATTGAGCCCAGATTCAAACAGTCCGTTTTGCGGGCCGAATTCGATGTCTTCTCCGGGCTTTGGAGGGTTCAAACTCAAGATTTCCTGTACTTGTCGAGATGGCTGATAGTCGCCACGGGCGAAAATGCGGAGCCCGTGATACCCGACATCCATGGGATTGAGAGGTTCAAAGGTCCCGTTTTGCACACCAGTGTTTATAAATCGGGCTCTGAGTTTCAAAAACAGAGAGTTCCTTGTTGTGGGCTGTGGTAATTCGGGTATGGAAGTTAGTTTAGACCTCTGTAGACATAATGCAACCCCTCACATGGTCGTCAGAAACTCTGTAAGTACACTTTTTTTTTTGTTCTCTTTTTTGAATCTTTCATGTTCATTTTGTCAGAAAATCATAAAAAGTGTTAATCTTTTTTATATTTTTGATGTGATTTTAGGTTCATATTTTGCCAAGAGAAATGTTTGGGGTGTCCACTTTTTCTGTAGCGATGATGCTTCTAAAATGGTTGCCGCTAAAACTGGTCGATAAATTTCTCCTCGTGGTGGCCAATTTCACCTTAGGCAACACCGGCAGACTTGGACTGCGCCGCCCCAAAACCGGGCCCATTGAACTCAAAAACGCCACCGGAAAAAGCCCGGTTCTCGACGTCGGTGCCCTCTCACAAATCAAAGCCGGAAAAATTAAGGTACCCCAAAAACAAAACCAAGAAAGCTGTGTGTAAATATCCGTACATATATGTTACATTCAAAATTTTATATGTATATACTTATACGTATATATATTGAATATAACGGTGCAGGTAGTGGAAGGAGTGAAGGAAATAACAAAAAATGGGGCCAAATTCGTGGATGGCCAAGAAAAGGAATTCGACTCTATAATCCTAGCAACTGGGTACAAGAGTAATGTACCTAGTTGGCTCAAGGTAAAATTATTCTTTATTATTATTATTTTTTAAAAATATTTATAGATATTTGGTTTTTAGTTTTATCATTATTCACAATCACTTATCGCTTTCAATCTTACACATGCAGTGGGCTACAAAACGTTTTCTTATACTGTTACAGAAAAGAGAAAATCTGATGGCATTTGTTTGGACTTTGGATGATATAAACCCACCCACCCCCACCCCAACCCACTGGTTAAAATAGTATTTTTGTTTGGATTAGATATGATGTGTTACTATCATAAAATATTCTGTTTTTATGTGAGAGTGGCATTTGCCTATACACTGTTCTTTTTCTAGAGCCAGAATCAGAATTTTGAACCATATTATCTATTTTATTTTAAAGTATTAATAATAATTAAAACATTTAATGGTAGGTTTTAGGTAAAGAAGTTGGGGGAAACAAAGGTAAAAGTAGGTCCAAGGATATTTATTAATTTATTGTTTCTCCCAAATATTAATTAATATTTATTTTTTTAGAAATTCTTGATACGATACATATCTATGTTTCTCAAGTGGAGAAAGAACAAGAACCTAATGCCCAACTTTTAAATCATTGGAAATAAAAAGTTTCAACTACTTCTCTTTTACTACTTACCTAAAGAATAGCTATAACTGAAGCTATGGACTTGGTCTGCGAAAGCAATTAAAACAGTCGTAAATAGCTGTATTATTTAACCTTATTGTTCATAAATATGTTGGTATAACCATTTAGTTACTTTGACCCTATTGACTTAATAGCACCCCTCCTTAGTCTTATTGCAATCTTGACCCAAGAATTATATGAGGTTATTTATGAAAATAATTTATAGCTTTAAGGGACAAGTTAGAAACGAGACGAAAGATGTGAGTGTAGAGGCTATAGCAGCGGTCCCCCTCAAATCTATATACTTGAAACATGATCGACTCGTGGTCAATTATGATTACTCGTGTAATACTGTCCGCATACTCTTGTTACATCTTTTTTTTTTTTTTTTCTTTTCAAAAATGATCGTCTTGTCTAAAAACTCGATTTGCGTTTGTAGGGAACTGATTTCTTCACGAAAGATGGAATGCCGAAGCCACCATTCCCTAATGGTTGGAAGGGAGAGAATGGATTGTATGCGGTAGGGTTCACGAGAAGAGGCCTCCTTGGAACGTCATCAGATGCCGTAAAGATAGCCAAGGATATTTCTGATCAATGGAGGATGATCAATAAAAGATACCCATCAAGAGAAAGACAGTCAAATAATCACAGCAAATGATGGGACGAAATTGCAAAGAGTGGAAATTATGGGGGAAGAAAATGCAAAGAGCGAAAATTTTGGGGGAAGAAAATGAAAAAACAAGTTAAAATTTTCAGGCGTTAGCAGCAAGCAGAACCATTGTGCTAGTGTTCTTTTTCTTCCTTTTTTTTTTTCTTTTTTTTTAGTTTGGGTTTTTAGTTGTAAATCAATCAGTTTTGTATTTGGGGTCTGCTTGTTCTTTTTTCTTTTTTTTTTTTGCTTAGGTTGTAATTTTTTTCTTTTTTAGTAATGTATCATATAATCTCCAAAATATATTTTCTTCAGTATTTTAATTACCACATCAATGCAAAAAAAAAAAAAAAACAAAATGTCAAAATCAAGAACATAAATCCTTTTTGATGCTGCCATATCTTGTCCCAAACGAAGCACTTGGTTGCTATGAAAAACGTCAATTTTTTCCTTAGTCCTTACCTTGTGAGGATTTTTTTAAAGGACAAAATCTCTCTGTGGTTTAAAGAAATTTTGTGGACAAAACGTTAATTAATTAATATCTTTTTAGAAAATATTTAATTGTGCTTCACTATTCATTCTCCAATTTTTTTCACCCAGAGAGCTGGCGTGGTGGGACCAAGAAGAAAAAAATGAAAATTTTGTCCACAGTGAATATTACTTTAAACATGATCGCTTTTCTCAAGGACAAAAAGAATTGTCAACTTCGGATAGTTAAGAACACATCATTTAATACATATGACAAAATATATATAATATAGCACTCCATGATTTTATGGGTCCCTATTCATTCCAAGTGAAAATTTTTATATTATCCAAATATTCATTTTATCTATTTAGATAAGTGTGAACACATACATATATTTATACTTATTATTATTATTTTTCCATAGACTTGTTTTCTGTGAAGTCGTGATTTGTGACGATGATTTGCCTTTGCCAGAGTGAGGTAGAGCTTTTTCCACTAAAAGCGCACTTTCGAGATGGCTACTTTGGGTATTCATAATTTTTTAACTCATTAGTTATTTCAGTTGTCAATCACGTTTTTACACGCAAAAAAGGCAAATCTATGAAAATTGCCTTTTCTGAGTTAAATGATTGCAACACGATTGCATCATCATCATCATCCCAATACCAAAACTTTTCCCCCAATTCCCCCTTTTCCCGTTACTTTATTTCGTATACCATATTTTTTAATAAACATATGAACTTTAATAGCATTACACGTAATGACAATAGTTTTGAGTAATCCAACTCTCTTGTTTCAACTCATTTTACGGCGCTTTGATTGTAATTACAATTTTTTTTACCGCCATATACTTTTTAGGATATATAAAAATCACCCTACGTGTCGAAAAATATATAGACATATTGTAGATATTGTGTTTGGTACGATAATAGAAGTACCACAATTTTTTTTTTTATTAATTTACGAACACATCAAATAACGTATTAGATACTTTTTAGATGAGTGTTTGTATTAAATAGCACGAGTACTTCTTTGAAGTGTTTGTGTTATTATTAAGGAGGTGTCCGTATATAGTATAAGTAATTTTTTGAAGCGTCTGCATTATTAAGGCGGTTTGGAATGAGAAAGTTGCAAAAAAAAAAAAAAAAATACTTTATTAATCGCAATTAATTCGTAGTCAACATGGTGGACTTTATTAATGAAACAAACTGTAATAAGAATCATTTAATAACCCTGACAAATACGACAAAGCATACGTGGCTGATCTACGTACCACCTAAATTGAAATTAAATGAAATAAATTGAATTGACCACCAAAATCTTCATTGTTCAAACGCATCTTTGTCAGGTTAAAGAATAAAATCCTTAAGCAACGTTCAGAATTTAAATTTTAGTGTTGTGAATAAAATAATTGGATTAAGGAAAATTTCTTATAATGGATTTTTGCAGTATTTAATACTAATTAATCGATTAATGAATCGGAATCGAATAATTAAAAACAAAAAAAAGATTAAAGACTAAACATGACATTTTTTGGCTCGTTTTTAATAGTCACCCACCTCTTCTCCACTTTTCACCTTTTCGTTATCGATCTTAATTAATTAGCCTAAATATTTTTATTTTTTTTTACAGAAGTATATGTTTTTCGTGATTGCTGTGTAATATTTGACAAGTAATGTTTTGTTGTGTTTATTAATTAATATTTTTGTACCTCCTTTATTTGTTTCTCTGGACTGGAGCAGCAGCAGTATTAGCAGCTGGTATGCAGTGGTAGTAGCAGTAATGTAGTATTGTATGGTTTGTCACGCTGATTATTGAGACAATGATGGGCCTCTGATATAGAAATTGTACAGCGTCCCTTTGACAGCTGCTTACCTATGCTATGCCCCCCTTCCAACCCCAAATTATGCTTGCAAACGAGTCGAGCTCAAGCCTAACGAGTAATGAGTCAAGGAAAAAAAAAAAAAAAAAAGGCTTGAGTTTAGGCCCGAGTTTTGTAGGAGTTCGACTTGAATTATTTAATTTGAATTTATAAATAAATTATAACTTCGGATTCAAGCTCCAAATTTGATTCTGAAAATCAATATAATATTAATTTATAATTATAAAAAAATAAATTTTGAAAAAGAAAAGCTCGTGAGCTTATAAATAATTATTACTTAGCTCGATTTGGACTTGAAAATGATACAAGTTTGGTCGCAATCGAACTATTTGAATTCGAATTCGAAGTTTTACCCCAACCCAAAAATAAACAAATAAACAAATAAAATTCATTATATCAGTCCTCTACTTTTCCATAATCAATACTTTCATCCGTCCCTAAATTATTAAGTTTATTGGGTAAATAGCAAACAAAGAGATTATACAAGAAATACACTGACCCTATTGCATTAATTGAGTGGCTCAGGAATAATTGTACAAAGAATACATTGCTATGTAGCCGGGGAAAGGAAGGAACCGCTGATAAGGATAATCGTCTATTATGTATTGGTCGATAATTGATAAATTAATTATACAAATAATACGTTGATTCTAATGCATGGAGTAGCCAACTTCAAAGTAAATACACGACTCTTTTTAGATAAATTAAAAATATAACATAATTAAAAAAATTATTCTGATTGTCCAATAGAGGTGAGGGGTGGAATTAATGATGAGAGAATATATAATAATAATAATAATAATATGATAAGAGAGGTAGTGTGTGGAAAAAGTCCAAGAGGAGAGTTAAATGCGAAATCCAAACTCACAATCACACGCTTCCAAAGCACGCTTTACGGGGTAACTTACGTCATTTCCCCCTATTATATCACTATTCTTCTGAGCCTCTGACACCCGCGTTCCTCCATTTCTTCTGTCTTCATCAAAATTACATACACACACAGTCACACACACACACACAGTTATACATACACAAATATGTATGTATACATTATATTTCCTTTTAATTATTCATTTTCATTGATATGGGAAGGTGGGTGACGAGAGCTTTTTTTTGCAGTATTATTAAATATGTAACACCTGATCACGTCCTTCCCTGTCAAACCTTTTTGCCTTATAATTTTCACTGACATCTTCCTTCTCCTCTACGTACTGCCCCTTTTTTTTTAACTTATATTTTTTTCATTTCCCTTTTTCAGAGATAATGAAGAACATTAATAAACGTGCTCTTCTTACTAATATTTATCTACAACTTGCGAACGTGGATGTACTCTAATACTTTTAGATCACATCCCATAATTCACATTTTCGGTTGTTGGGACGAAAGATATTAAATATTCGATATCTTTTCTTTATTGATAATTTAAAGTTCTAGACGAGACTGTAAATTTAATGAAATCGACTTAAAATCAAACAAAAGATCTTGTGTTTATCAAAAAAACAAAAATCCTCTGTTTATAATGTTTGGCGAAGTAATCAAGTCAAAACTATACTGTTATAGATAATAAATAATGACATCATCAGTTTTTCTCTTTTCTCATTTCGATCGCTCACCAACACACGTGATGTGTATTGATGAATATAATATGAAATGTAACACGATTATGCAATAGAAGATCTGAATTGCTAACAAAATATAATTTAAGAGAAAGGGATTAGATATGTGAAAGTTTAAGATACAATTTTAAGAAATAATATTTAATACACACACATATACCATATACACTTCGTATAAAATTAAATTAGCAGGTAGCTTTAATATCGATTCTCTCCTCCTCAGAGACGGATCCGGAGGGAGTTGAAATGGTGCAGTGGCCTCACTAAAATCTATACAAAATCATATCTTATGTGTACTTTTATTAAAATTTAAAATTTTTATCCTTCTCACTCAAAATAATAAAATTATCTCTCTCTCTCTCTATATATATTTTGTAAAAATTTAAACACCCTCAAACAAAAATTCCAACTCCATTTCTCCTCCTCACTCAGCTCTATTCCTAACCATTGAACAAACCATACAATCTTCATTGCATAATATATAGTATGAATGTTCCCTATTTGATGAACCTATAACTAACCTTCTATGGCGTATTTAGTAATTTACTAGGCAATAACATGCATATTTCTAGCAGAATATCTCAAGTTAATTCGATCCGAATAAGAAATATATATATATATATAAATATATATATTTGAATTTAAATTCCTCTTTCAATATGACTATATCTAATCAAACTCAATGAAATATTTAAACTATGTTTTGTCATACATGATTCCGCCCGATATTTAATTTGCAGTCACGCCCGCATTCAACACACACACGCACCCACACACACACACACGCACATATAGTCACGTGCAATCATGAACATGAAATTAAATTAAACCACATATATATACACTTTAGAGTTTAGATTCCCTCGTCGCCATGCAGGCTAGCTAGGTCAAGTAGGGGTGCGCAAGCATAGAGACATTTTAGCATACGGATCTCTCTCTCTCTGTGTACTGTGTTTATATATGATACGTAGTGATCAGAAGCAGTAGTGAGAGTGTGGTAGTGGCATGCATGCCATTGTGCCATGCATGCATTCTTCAGACGACAAATCGTTATTCCATCTATTTCCTGTCATTTTTACTCTGATTCATCTCAATGTTCAAATTTATTTTTTCATTTTTTTTTTAAATTTTCTACTTCTCCTTGTTCTTCTTCTTAATCTTCCCTGGAATGTAATATTCATAATAAGGTCCACAGCAGGCCAGGTAGCTGGCTATATAGCCAGGGAAATTCCTGTGTTTTCGTTCGGGTTTTGATGCATATTGATTTTGGGTCCACTTTTTAAGTCCAGTGCCAAGTAGCTATTCACACTGCCAATTCATGACTGACTCACAAGGAGATGTGTGTTTTTATATGTATATATATACACATATATGTACCTATTGCCTTCTGCCATTTGGAAGAGAGACAACTCCAACGATGGTCACCTCCTTATCATACAATATTCAAATATCGATGGTCTATCTTGTATTTACTTGATTGAGAGAGAGAGAGAGAGAGAGGAGTTATATGCTAGTCGAATTGTACGTGAGATCATCTGTTTCAAATTCTATTTCATTGCATGGATATACATAAGTATAAAGATTTCAAATTAAGTGTATAATTAAAAAAAATAATTTTATACACCTAACATTAGCATGATTGTGTGCTCTAAATAGAAGATAAAAGACCATTTTACAATAAGAGATCTTATTGCATCGAGTTGAGTCAAACAAATGTTTTCAGGTTCGGTGTGGTTTTTTGTATTATTGATTTTGAAATTGTATTTAAGATTGATTTGATTATTTAATGAGTCAAATTTTCACAAGTGACTTTTAGCGGAGCCGAACAGGATTTGAGATCGAGTTATAATTTGATGGTACGTTAATTTCGAAATGGCAAAAATCACAAAGAGAATTTTAATTTTTTTACAGAATTTTATATTAAAAAAATAACGAATGTATTTAGTTTGTGTGGACAGTAAAGTGATACGAACCCAATTAAGTTAGAAAGGTATTTGATTAGATTCAATTAAATGAAAATTGAGATATATATATATATATATATATATATATATATATGGTAAGTGAATTCTCCCTTCTTTGTTCTGTTTTCCAAAACCTTGAATGCATTTCAATTGTGGTGTTGTTTTTTTTTTTTTTACCGCCAGACCTTATACAGTTACCTTTTCTACTGATTTAATAATGCTAATTTATTCCTAATATTTTTCTACTTGTCTTTTCAACTCAATTTTTCTTTCCGCATTTTAAATTTTGTTATTTCTGAATAAATTGGGTTACTTGAGGATGTGTGGGCTTTTTCTCCTTCAACTTGTTTGGGCTTCCTCCATTCCTAGCTCGTTGCAGCTCTCTCTCTGTCTCTCTCTCTCTCTCTCTCTCTCTCTCACACACACACACACAGATTCGAAATATATATAATGTTTTGAACTGCCAATGTTGCCAAAAAAATTAAATTCGAAATAAACGAGTGAGAATATAAAATAATTGTATCAGTGACACTACATAAACAAAATCCTCGAACTAGTGATATATATGAGCAACACCTTCATTTCATTAGGGACAAGCATTTATTTCCATAAATAAATAAATAATAATAATAATCTACTTTATTCCAAAAGATTGAACACCCAAAAACGATGAAGGCTCTTGTCTTATCGTCCACTTTGAATTTGCTCGTCGAAGTACTTTGTAAGGTCTCTTAGCCCAAATTATATTCCTCCCAAGGAGATAACCAAGGCCCCTGAAATTATTATTATGATTATAATGTTAACTACAGATACAATAGAAAAAGATAGAGAATTATATATATACTAGAAACAAATAATTGCTTACTTGATCCTGATTGGAATGTCGACGAGCTTCATAGGAATTTGCAGGGCGCAAAGCTGATAGGAGCCGTGTTCGTTGAGCACATACTTAAATTCGAGACGTACGGAAGACAAGGCAACTAGAAAAGGATCTATAACCATACCGGAGAACTCGCCGTCAATATAAACACGAACACGGCTGTAGCTACCGTGCAGAAAACCAGCTTCTATGGCGACATCAAATAAAGTGATAGTCTTATTTTTGCCCGGACCCAAAACTCGAAGAATTCTAACATATATTCCATTTACCTTTGCACGGAAACAAATCTCGTGATGAGTTCGGTTGCGTAGTTGAGTTATCACCACTTCAGCCATCTACCAAAATATTATTTAATCACCCTACTCACAGATATAAATACAATTTAATCACGCATATAATTAACTATTAATAGTATGATTGGATTTATTCATAATCTTAGCACTATTTTTCGGCTAATTAAAAGCAACTAATTCGGATGTTTAGTGGAGTTCGTTTTTTTTTTTCTTTCCCATTTCCATCAATTTATAGTTAAATGGTAATTCTCGCACTTATCAAAAGAAAAAAGTCAAGTGCTTTTGTTTTCTTCTTCTTCCTTTGGTATGTAATCTCCATATATATAATTTAGAAAACTTTACGTCATCTGGATGGTCTCGTCTAATTCTCTTTTATCATGTATGAAATTCAAATACTTTTTATGTGCATTTAAATAAATATACTTGTAATTCATGTTTATCTAAAATAATACAACAATTATCGAGTATTTAAACTAAGATGGATTAATTTTAATTCAAATAAAGTAACAAAAATAATGTTTGTCATTTATTTTAATAATAATTTAAATTTTTGATTCTGCACACATTTTTAAGAACTTTCTCACCTTAATTATACCAAAATTAGTATTGATAATCAAACATACTCGATTATTATGCAACTTTTCGTATATTTAATTATTGATTTTGTTATAAAAAAAGTTAACTTATTTTTATCAGAATTTTTTTATAATAAAAAATATGAATATATATATATATATATCTAGTCTAAATATATATATAATTCAGAACCTTTGAAATTATCCAAGTAAGCACCCACTCATGCCCGTATAAGGTTTCATGTCACTTTCATCTACCTTTTATATTATAGGTTTCTTTTCCCTTTGATTTCACAGAAATTATAAACTTCTTCTGTTCCTTGGTCCAACTAAAATGTTATTCTTTGTCAAAAAGAAAAATAAATAAATTAATTAATAAATAAAATTGTATTCGCTAAAAATATGCTAAATGGGCTCAAGACCTTAACTGAATAAAATTTAACCCAATGTCAAAAGGCCACTCGGCCCAATACTCAGCCTAGCGATTTTGATCATGTACAAAATCACAGGCCTATTATATGGTTTGTTCATCTGGTTTGATTATAGAATCAGTGATTTTTTATTTTGTATTTTTTTGATAAGTTAGAGAATCAGTGATCGAAATTGATTTGTTCAAGTACTTATTTGATTTAAAAGGTTTAAAAATGAGAAAAAAAAAGTGTGCATCTAAATTTTCTCAAAAACTGAACTCGAATCTGTTTATTTTACAATAAAAATATGGTGAGACTTATAGGCTACTTTTAAAATTTAAATAACATTCGTATATCAGACATGCTCGATATCTGTGTAAAATAAAAATAAAATGCAATATGATGAAATGATAAGATTTAAAATGAAGTTTTTATTGAATTTTCTATATAAATATGCATATACATATTAACTATTTCTATTATTTATACTATCTTTTCAACTATATTTAATATATTGACTAAGTTTATAATAAGTGAAAAATCAAAATTAAAGTAAGATTTAATTTTTTGATTGAAAAAAAAAGTAGAAAAAGGAAGTGAAAAAAAAAAAGAAAAATGAATGTGAGAGAGAAGAGAGGAAAGACGAAAGAGAATATAAAAGAAAAATAAAAAAAAATACATTAGAGAGGTAAGGGATAGAATAATAACTAAAGAATTTATACTTACACTTATTCTAGTAAAGATATTTTAGAAAGTTTAAAATTAAGTATACCAAAATAATAATAATAATAATAATAAAGAGATCTCACTAATAGAATAGTACATATAATGTAGATGACCGTACCATAAGCTAAACCAATAGCCCATAGTAACTGGGCTCGACAGTTTGGGTGAGACAGCCCGATTTGTACTAGGCCCACGAGCTATCAGAAATGCATCACCACATAAAAATAAGATAAAATAAAATAATGCAAAAGCAAAATATTTGAAGATTTTGGGACTTTTTTCCTGGAAAAAAGGGAGATAAAAAGTTAGATTATAAATTAATGATGAAATATGCCTGGTAAGAACTTTGAAATCCTAAGCAAACGAGACATTCTTTCAATACTAAAGCACATATCTTATAATTTCGAAGTTTCGATTTCTTAAGATTACGAGTATCACTTTAATTCGATAGTAATTTATTTTCTATTTATAATTGACTTTTTTTTTAGTATTAAGTCTTAACCTTTCAGTTCCAATCAATTGAGCGATTAATCGGATTGAATATTGTAGATGCCTATTAGTGTAATTTATAGTTTAGGTTAAGTAGTTTGAATAGTGAGATAGCGTGTTTCTTGTTTTACATTTTTGTTAGTAAAGCACGCCACTATACGTGCACCTGTGCACACCTGATCACACCATGTCTCTAAGCCAACCTGTACCTAACTTTTGATTAGCTAGTTAACCAATGAAAAATATCTTCCCCCCAAATATGGGTTTCTTCTCCATTCTCCTGAGCTTTGATATGTCTGTCATGGCTTTCTACATAGTATCAGAGCGTCATAACTTTTCATTAACATATTTGAGGATTGTGTATCCTCAACAAAATGATGAACAACATAAGTAGCACCACAAGTGCAGCGAGGAATCGAGTGAAAACAGGCCAGCTCATCCCACAAGGACCTTAGTTTGTTGAAGCATGTAGCCAAATTCATTTTGCCTAGCGAGATTGAACTGAGATCTCTCTTAATTTGATAGAGTAAAGGACTATTACACTATCCATAAAGCTGCTCTAAATCCAACCACAATTCCCTATTCGTGCTAGCATATAAGAAACTCTGCACTATATCCTTAGACAAAGAATTTAAGATCCAAGATATGATCATACTATTAACGCGTCTCCATTGTCTAAATTAAGGCTCATCAGACTTTGGAACCGAAATAGACCCATCTATAAACCCTAATTTCATTTTAGCATCAAGGGCGATTTTTATTGATATGCTCTAGGTCAAAAAATTTCTTGCATTCATCGGCACGATAACGAGAGTCATACCTGGATGATCAGAGTTATATATCATCAGTGATTCATCCATTGGAGTAGTCATTGTCTTTAAGTGGAAGCAACACTCAAACTTTCAATGTTTGATAAATGAAATGAACAAAAAATCAGGGAAAAATGTCCGATATCAAACTTTCATTATAACACTTCACCGAGTGATACTAGATACTAGTTCTTTTCAATTTTCTCCTTCTTATCAAGCATATATGGCAAATGTGTCAATAGTCCCTAAGCATGCATCTTTTAGATAGGCAATAAAACATCCAAAATCAGTTCATGCCATGAACAAGGAGCTTGAGGCCCCTGAATCTAATGAAACATGGGAATTGACTCCCTTGCCACCTGGAAAATAGCCCATTAGCTCAAAATGGGTCTATAAAATCAAATTTAATCCGGATGGAACAGTTGAGAAGTACAAAGCTAGGTTGGTTGCAAAAGAATACAAGTATATGACCAGACCTTTGGCATTCATTTTTTTGATAGCTTTTCACTTGTTGCAAAGTTGGTGACAGTGAGAATATTTCTTGCCTTGGCCACTTCTTATTCTTGGCCACTTTATCAATTAGATATCAACAATGCCATTCTTCCTGGGCATTTAGATAAAGAAGTTTATCTTTTTTCACCAGAAGCATACACTAGACCTAAGAAAGGGGAAGTATGCAGACTTAAGAAGTCTCACAATGGCCTCAAACAAGCTTCTAGACAGTGGAATTTAGAGTTCACTTCTAAATTACTTGAATACGATTTTAATCAATCTTCTAATAACCATTGCTTATTCATTAAAAAGTCTTCCTCGTTTATCTTATGCCTCATTGTCTATGTAGATGATGTTTTAATTTTAGGTTCTAATTTGGATGAGACTTTGGCAGTTAAGGATGTATTAGAACAAGTTTTCACTATTAAAGACCTTGATTTACCTAAATATTTCCTTGGTCTTGAGATTGCATGAGGTGCACAAGGGACATTACTCACTCAGAAGAAGTATATACTAGATATTCTGAAGGATACTGGTTATCTTTAAGTTACTCTAGTCGCTATCCCATTCCCGAGAGGCCATAAATTTGGGAATGATGACAACCCTATTTTCCTTCATCCTGGTCAATACCGTAGGCTAATAGGAAGACTCCTATATTTGAATCTTTCCAGACTAGACTTATCATTTGCAGTCCAACAGCTCAGTCAATTTGTAACCAAGGTAACTGTCTCCGTTACTTAAAGGGTTGTATTGATGGTGGGATTCTTTTCCCACTTCACAATAATCTCACATTGGAAGCCTACTCAGATATAGATTGGGCTACTTTCTCTCTTATCAGAAAATGTACTATAGGGTATTGCATATTCTTTGGTAGGTCTCTTATTTCTTGGTGTTGCAAAAACAATAGATTAGAATATTTAAAAATTGATATTCTTGTGGGTGGATTTATTCGATAATATAAATAAAATGCAATAACAGTTTTGCAGCAGAAACACTATAGCTAAAAGCATATTAAACAATGCCGTAAACAAGTAAATAAACAAGAGACTTATCAATATTTATTTTTAATAATGTGACCGAATCACCGGGTTGAGCCAGTTTACTTTAAAGAAATATTCGCCTCACTGACCGATGCGATTGACCTGCGATACTCCTTACAGGATAAGATAGTCCAGAGGTCCGTTCCAAGCCACACTAGTACTTTGAACCTCACTTCGAAAGCTAATCAACTCAAGTGGTTGTGTATGCAACGCAAAACACACAACCAAAAGAATCAAGTGTATACACTCTAAGACTGATCACTTTCTTAAAAACAATATACTTGTTATTCTCTCTTTGTTTGTTCTGTATGTTTTGTAGGGAACAGAAGTAGCTATTTATAGGAAAAAATAATATAGGATATTAATACTGATAATTAATTCTGAAACCGTAACTGTTGTAATCGTTTGTAACGTTTAAGATAATTAAATCTGAATTCGTAACCATAAGTAACAACCATGGGTTACTTAACAATCAATATCGCGCATTAATATTCTGTAACCGTTAACCGTTTCAAAATTAATGTTGTGCATTAATATTCTGTAACGGTTGAAATTAAGTAACATAATTCCAGGGCTAGCACTAAAATTAAAACATCATTGAAGGGTTAGTTCAGTAAAAGATAAGACCGGGACTATGACAATTCACCCCAACGCCCGTGGTTGCGTGTGGGACTACCCATATGCGGTACTTAGTTGTTTAGTTTACACTACAACAATACTTAACTGCATAAATACTCGAATTGTCAAGGTTAAATATCCCATATGGGATTTTACACCTATCTTTTAACACACAGACATTATTTAACGAGACTTTATCTATGGATTTACACTAGAAATGGCTTCATCTTAGATTAATCCTTATAAATGTTATCACAATTAAGCCCATTTCCAACACTTGGAAAACAAAAAAATAAACGACGGTGTCTAGATCATCCTATGAAGCTTTTATGGATATCATATGTTCTCCGGTTTTCTTTTTAGTTCCTATTAGGTTGTGGTGTGATAACCACGTTGCCTTGCACATCGCATAAAATATAGTCTTCCATGAACGCACAAAGCATATAGAAATCGACTGTCACATTGTGCACGATGAGTTCAAAGCGGGTTTCAATCTTCCTTTACATGTCTTTTCTTGTAGCCAACTTGCTGACTTCTTTATGAAGAGTTCGCCTAATCCATAGTTTCTTACTATGTATGACAAGTTGGGCCTTGTCTTTCTCCACCAAAGTCCAACTTGAGAGGGGTAGTGGGGTGGGGTGGTGTTTGGTTAATTTATATTTTTGGTTAAGTGGATTGAATAAAGAGATAGTGTTTCTTGTATTACGTTTTTGTTAGTAAAGCACGACAATATATGTGCACCTGTGCACATCTGATCACACCATGTATATAAGCCATCATGTACCTAACTTTTGATTACTTAGTTAATCAATGAAAAATATCTTCCCCTAAAAATGGGTGTCTTCTCCATTCTCCTAAGCTTTGATATGTCTATCATGGTTTTCTACAATGCCCATTATGAAGGCGACCCCCAACCTATTGCTCTATTTATAATTTTAAGATTCGAACACTTGACGTTAATTTGTGATAAATCATTAATATAATTACTTGATTATAATGGGTTGATTAAAAAAAACAATCACAGATGGTTGTAACAAGGGTCTTGTGTTTCCTTTTGGACACAGGTCAAATCTAAACCATTTAAAATAGCATAGACAAAGATGTAAAGTTAACATATAAGTTAAACTTCTAATGTATGAAGTGAAAATACAATTTATGAGTTTATGAATCAAAGTGCATGCACATAAATAGTTTGAATACGATTAGTTACTTGATAATACATAAATTTTCTCCTATTAAGAAAATTACAAAGATATTCTCTTGAACAAAAAAAAAAACCGTTTAATATTTATGTGCCACTAAATAGATTCTACTTGATCTACAGGCAAATCATCATATATCGAATTAATTTTGAGGTGGGTTGATATCTAGTCTAATTTTTTTGATAAATCATATGCATTTTAAAATATTCGGCCCCAATTGATTCGTTATTTGATTTTTAATGGTAATAGAGTTCATTGGGTTTTAGCTCTTTATTCATCAAAAAAAAAAAAGAGGATTTTAGCTCTTTAAAAAGCAAATAATTTCCAATGTAAATAACTAGCATGTACTTTGGGATACACACGATAAATTTTAGTATAACGATTATTTTTGTAGTGAATTAAAAATAAAATATTATGTACCATCCTATAAAATAATGTCATGTCCATAAATTATTTTTGATTGATATCGTTGTTTTATTGTGGAGATAATAGTTCGGACTTCATTTTAAGATAAACAATGTACAATGTTTATTCAATAAATAAATGGCTTAGCGGCCAATCTTTGAGCATGGCACACGCAAGTTGAATTGACCCATTGATGCCATGTTGGAGGTCAACAAATAGACAAACTACACATTTTACATTATTTTAACTGTCAAAAATATTTATACATAAAATCACGAATTAGTTGGTTCTTTAATCACCAGTCATTTCTTTGCAATTTCATTCAAAGTCATTATGAATTTACACGTGAATTTAATAATAGCATATTTGTCACCAAAGTAGAAGTACAAAACATACCCTATTCATATTTTGGGCATGTTTAATTCACATATTTGTGGTATTTCGGCATCCTTAATTGAATGTATAAAATTATTCAATTTGTCATATTTTTATTTTTTGAGTCGCAACTCAAAATACGATTTGAATTTCAAATTCCCAAAATAGCTTATAACGAACTTTCCTATGAGGCAGTGTTAGTGGATTCCAATTAAAAACTTCAAATATGACAAATCAAATAACCTTGCAGAACGCCTTAATTGTGGACATTGAATATCATACATACTTGAAAATTAACATTTTATAAGTGAAATTCAAAATTAAACACGCTTTTACTAATACTCTTCTTCAATCTCACATTTATATATTTGATATTGCATTAGAAGTATAAGATGCTAAATTTCTTACCACATTTGAAGCATTTGCTAACTATATTTGTTTTGAAACAAAAGTTATTTTAATTGAATTAAAAGTTATTTTAATTCGCAAAACTCGCTACACAAGCGAAATTGTTATAGACATTGTTATGAAATTTGAAATTCAAGGCGGATTTCAAACCACACAACTCATATAACTCATACGAAATCCAACACTAATTCAAATGTGCTTATAAAGTAATTTTATGGAGTGTAAATATCATATAAAATATAATCAAATATATCCAGAATAAATTCATGTACACGCGAAACTGTATACCGTAAATAAATAATAAATCATTTTAGGCTGCTGTGGAAAGAAAAAAAAACCATTGTTTTGACTAGGGATGTAAACGAGCCGAGCCGAGCCGAGCCTTGGTGTTTTTTCATAGCTCGAGCTCGAGCTCGAACCACTTAACTCGAGCTCGAGCTCGAGCTCGAGCTCGACGAGCTATCTAATTTGAGGCTCGAGCTCGGCTCGGCTCGGTTCGACAGGCTCGTTTGAGCTCGAGAACCTATATATGTTCGAGCTCGACTCGAGCTCGAGCCCGAGAGCCGGAATAGAACATTTAAAAGTAAAAACAAGAAGCTTTAAACTAAACCAGCAGTGAATCAAACAAAACCCAACAAAACAGAAGCCAAAATCAGAGATTCAGAGTATTATTAGTATTCTATACCAATTGAAAAATAAATAAATAACATGAAATTTTGCTCTCAAAAATGAAGTGGTGAACTAATTTGTGAAGATAATTACCTTGTTGAGCAGAGATTTCTTGCTATTGCTTGTTGGAGAAGGTGAAAAGTCTTTCTTAAGACCATGGACTCACGGAGGCGAAGACCCAGCGGTGGCAACGCGGAGGCTGAGAGATGCATCGGCGAAGAGACGCGGAGGCGCAAAGACGGGAGATACGTGGAGGCGGAGGCGAAGACGCAAAGGTTGAGAGACGCTGCGGTGGAGATGCGAAGGCGGCGGTCGAGACACGGCGGTGGAGGCGGAGAGATGGGAGAAGAGACTAGAGAGAGAGAGAGAGCAAAATGTCTCTGAGAAGATGAAGACTTTGGATTGATTCAAAATCAATTTTGACTTTTAGTCTTTAATTTTTTTTATAAGATTATATATATATACATATATATTATATAAAATAAAAATAAATAAATATTAAAATATTAAAGGCTCGCGAGCCCGCGAACACAAATTATTAGGCTCGCGAGCCCGCGAACACAAATTATTAGGCTCGAGCTCGGCTCGATAATATACGAATCGAGCTTAAGCTCGGCTCGAGCTCGAATTCATCGAATTCGAGCTCGAACATGGGTCGAGCCGGCTTGTCAGGCTCGCGAGCCGGCTCGATTCGTTTACATCCCTAGTTTTGACGTTCTCCCGAGAATATCACTGATAAGCAATAATTAGTTATAATCAATTAACAAAATCATTGCGATATAAATGTATTCGGTGCGCATATACGCGAAGCTAACGAAAAAATTAGTTGTTTTGTGATGCTTATAATTGAGCAAAACTAGCTAATTATAGTTATCTTGATGATTTTAACAACATTATTGTGTTTAATTAGTGGGGGTGATGGTACCAACCTTCCTTTTAAATATATTTCCTTTTATAAGATGCTATCATAATTAGTCCTACCTAATTTAACAGATCATCCCCAAAACAACACAAGCAGCATTCTAGTCCAACATATTGACCTCTCAAGACCATGCCTTAAACCGCTGCTTTTGTTGCTTAATAACACCTAAATCATTAAGAAATTTAAGCATGTTTTTGGATAAGCTTATACCATCAATCGGTTTAACGGAATAAGATGCTATATTCCTTAATCAATATTCATAGATGTAATTTAGGAAGAGAAAGCACTTTGCATGTTTTTTGTGAATGTCCTAAAGCAAGGCAGGTATGGGTGTTTTTTATTATTCTCATTGAATTTGCCCATTTCATTTCTCTTGACACCCAAAACGTGTTTGAAATTAATTTGAAATCCTCATTCCATAACATTCTTTTACCTTATTGCCCTTGGAGATTCATCTCTATGGCCACATTTTGGTGCATATGACTTGCATGTAATAAACTCATCTTCCAAGGTTTGGATGAGCACCTGAAGATAACCGCAAGCTCCATCAAAAGTTTGGGTATTGAGCTGTCGAACTCGTTCCAGGAGGACAAAGAGGGGACATTGAGGCTAATAAGTTTGTGGTCTGGAAAAAACCTGCCCAAGGATGGTGCAATCTCAACATAGATGGTAGCATACTCTTGGGGAAGAATTATGCAGTTGTAGAAGGCTTGTTGAGGGGCTACAGTGGAAAATGGATTAGAGGCTTCACCATGAGACTTGGCGATGTGAGTATTACGACAACAGAAGTACTTAGACTACTTTAGGGCTTGAAGATGGCATGGGAGATGAGGCAGCAACACATCAAAGTGGAATTGGACTCTGAAGTTGTGCTGACTTTAATCACTAAAATAGATGTCACGTACCACCCTCTTGCACACGTTGTGGAGGACTGCAGGGAGCTCTTAAGGTTACAATGGACATCTAGAATTCAACACACAAGGAAAGAAGGCAACAACTGTGCAAATCTCCTTGCTAAGACTACACATAACATCACAGAGGGACTGATTACCTGGGATGAACCACCGGCTGAGGTGATTGACTTGCTAATTGCTGAGGAAGATTAAGTCGTGTAATGTGTGACTGTCCTCTTGACCAATATATATATATATATATATATATATATATTCACATTGGATTTATACAGTACCCAAATTCAAATTAATTGATCAATGAATGAGAATCGGATAGCTAAAAGCAAAAGAAAGAAGAGAATAAAAATTGGATAAGCTTATAATCTCCCCAAAATATTTGAGAATTTATAAATGGTGAAAGTATTTGATAATTTTTGCAAGATGTGTTTATATAAAAATTCACAAATCAAGACATCAAAAATTTATTTTTAGGGTTTCAGTTAATTCGTATTTTTGGTAATCCACAAAGTCATTTTAATTTGATAAAATTTCAAAACGTTATACAAAAAGTTAATTATTATAAAACATTTTATAATGACTGCTTACTTTCTAAGAAAGAAAATAAGATAATACATAAATTGTCAAAAGCAGTGCAAAACTCAAAACAATTAAAGGACTAAAACATAAATACACTATAATACAAGTCCCACAGTTGAAAGGCTGTGCCTAAAGCAAAAGACTCCATCAATTGACATTTCAACCCCTGATTTCTTCTCAGAACCCAAGTGTTCTCCATGCCTCTTTCGGTCCTTTCACATTTGGCCCCTGCAGCATTGGGGGCTTAAAACAGAAAATTTCACCAACTGAAAGGGACTTAAGAGTAAATTCACATTCTGATAGCCATTATGATGCCTGCAACAGCCCCTTCAATCCACCAACAAAGCTAATCAGAAATAAAGAGAATATCTTTAGTTCTCTGCAAAACAACTACTAGATCTTTCTTCAACCCAAAAAAAAAAAAAAAAAATTGAAATAAAAGAAAAAAGAAAAAAAGGAAACCCCTAGAAAATTATGCAAAAGGGTTCTTTTTTCCTTTTTTGGTGTTTATGGGGTTTTAGGCTTTAGGTAATCTCTGTTTATCTCTCCCCTTTCAATTTATCTTGTCAATGAACAACACGTATTATTCATGGGTTGTACATAGCATGTGTTTGTGTGGGTACTAGGATGTAGTATATTCTTCCTTGCTTTACATAAGTCATATGTTTCTTCTATTGTTCAAGATTTCTTTCTCTTGTTTTTTTCCCCCCCAACTCTTGCACTTAGGTTTTTTATTTGTTGTATGGATTATGAATGACCAAGAAGTTTAATATTCTTTTGGGTTCTTTATTTTTCTGGTTTTAATGCGATACATGGGTTTCAGAGGATAGAAGGGGGAGTATATAGGACGAAAGAGTTGTATCTCAGGGATCTGACATTTGTATTCTGCGCTATTAGACGGCAAAAAAATGTCTCAGACCAACTGGGAAGCTGATAAAATGTAAGCTTTTCTATTTTATTTTCGAATTCCCTTTTCTCTACAAGTTAATTTCTTTTTCTTATATTGTAGGGACTATTTTTTTTTCCCGTCCAAGGTTCCTGTTTCTTGGCGTGATATTCGTGTTTTCTGTTTGATTCCCTATTTTGGGTCTGTGAATTCTTGAAAAATTAGTCGTTCTCGTCTTAAAGTGTTCTATGTATGTGGGCTCTTGTATTCTTCAAGCCCCTTTCTGCGTGTCTGTGTTTTAGGGTCTTTTGTGTGTGTGTGTGAATTTGCCCTAACTCCAAGTGCTGGTTTGTGAGAAGACTAGGAGTTACCATTTTTTTTTCCATATGGCTGAAGATATATTTTTTGAAATGGTCTTTCTTGGTTATTGGTTAGTGTTTTTTTTTTTTTTTTTTTGTGTTTTTTTTGATAGACAGGTACTAATCTTAGTTCGCTATTGAGATTGTTTAGTGATTTGGGAATTATCTTTGGGGTTTCACATTTTCCCCTTTCTTTTAAATAATATCCTGCTGCTTTTTGAAGTTAATATTGCCCTTCATCAATGGCGTACAATTTTATGCTTATAGCTGTAGTTCTTGTTTGTAGGTTGGACGTCTATATTCATGATTATTTAGTTAAGAGAGATTTGAAGGCCACTGCTCAGGCCTTCCAAGCTGAAGGGAAAGTATCATCTGACCCTGTTGGTATGTATTCAGGAAGTTGAACTGAAAGAGGATAGCGTTCCTTATTTCCACAAGTTCCCTTATACATTGACGTTTTAATTTCTCTTTAATTGTTGTTTTCAGCTATTGATGCTCCTGGTGGTTTTCTCTTTGAATGGTGGTCCGTGTTTTGGGATATATTTATTGCCAGGACAAATGAGAAGCACTCTGAAGTTGCTGCTTCTTACATTGAGGTTGGATATAAATCTAAAATGAGTGCTATTAACTTACATCTTATATGTTTCTTTAAGCTTTATCTACAATTCCCAGAAGCACATTATTTCCGTCTATTGTATATCCTGAAGCTTTTGAAGAGCTGCCCTAAAATAACATAGTAATATTTTCTTTTTAGTTTAAATTTTTTTGGCATCTTTACGAGTTTCTTGCCCTACCACATGCCCCATGGGTTGTTCCAGAAAATAATATATTCATGCACTATTATTTTAAGTTGGAACAGCAGTCAGTGTGTTGTCTAATGCTATTGTGGTGTTTGGAATAAAACACGTTGTTTCACTTAAAAGCAGACTCAGTTGATGAAGGCAAGGGAGCAGCAGCAACAGCAGCAGCCACCACAGTCACAACACCCTCAGCAGCAGCAGCAGCAGCAGCAGCAACTGCAGATGCAACAGCTTTTATTGCAGAGGCAGGCTCAACAGCAACAGCAACAGCAACAACAGCAACAGCAACAGCAACAACAGCAGCAGCAACAGCAGCAGCAGCAGCAGCAACAACAGCAGCAACAACAGCAGGCACATCAGCAGCCACAACAACGTCGTGAAGGTGGCCACCTCCTGAACGGTACAGCCAATGGCATTGTTGGAAATGATCCTCTTATTCGACAAAATCCTGGTACTGCCAGTGCATTGGCAACAAAGATGTATGAAGAAAAGTTAAAGCTCCCCCCTCAGAGGGATTCTTTGGACGATGCAGCTTTGAAGGTACAAATTACATGTAAGGGCAGAGAGGAATATGCTACATTAACTTTGGTTCCTAACAGCGCTTGTTGTTTACTTTCAGCAAAGGTTTGGCGATAATGTAGGCCAGCTCTTGGATCCAAATCATGCTTCAATCTTGAAATCAGCTGCAGCATCCGGCCAACCATCTGGGTATGCTCAATAACATATCCGTATAACCTCTATCTGAGTGTATATATTTATTAATTTACATCTGCATCTATGTTGGGGGGAGGATGTTTATTTTCTGCTTTCGTTTGAAATATTGGAGCTGTCTGACTTCCTGGGTGACAGTCATAAGGGATTTTGTATTTGGATTTGTAAAACATAAGTGTCTTTGTCCTTTTGTGGGTTGTGTACCTTTTGTTACTCGTCAAAGGTGTTGATCTTTATCAATGCTTCTCACCAGCGATCAAAATCCATTTTTCAGGCAAGTGTTGCATGGTAGTGCTGGTGGAATGTCTCCACAAGTTCAAGCACGAAGTCAGCAATTTCCTGGGTCTACACCAGTCAGTAATTTCTTTCTGTTTATCTCTTCAGATGAATTTTGGCTAGTTGCTTTTGGAGTTGCATATGTATTTTTTGTGATATGCCTGAGCAGGACATCAAAACTGAAATGAATCCTATACTGAATCCAAGAGCTGCAGGCCCTGAAGGTTCACTGATTGGGATCCCTGGTATGCCTCTATCCGCCCATTGGTTTCTAGCCATTTTTGTTGTTAACACACTTAGATGCACTCATGTTGTGATAAAGAAAATCAGATAATTGCTAAAAGGGTGAAACCCATAGACATGACAAGATTTGGAATCCCGCAGTGCCATTTCTTTCATTGATTGGTGTTCCCTGTATATGTTGTAGTTGATGTCATTCTGTATGTTTAGGGTCAAATCAAGGTGGCAACAATTTGACATTGAAAGGATGGCCTCTAACCGTAAGTATATTATGGTTTTTAAAAGTCTTGAAGCCTCTCATTATTCTGTGGGTAGGAATGTAAAAGGAGTTTGCTGTGTTTCTAATTCATGTGTTTTATCCCTTATTTGATAGGGTCTCGATCTTCGTTCTGGGCTTCTCCAGCAGCCAAAGTCATTTATGCAGGGTGGTCCTCAGGCCTTTCCTCAGCTACAGATGTTAACACCTCAGCACCAGCAACTTATGCTTGCGCAGCAGAGTTTGACTTCTCCGTCTGCCAATGATATAGAGAGCCGAAGGCTGAGAATGCTTCTCAACAACAACCGAAGTTTGTCTATGGGAAAAGATGGGCTCTCTAATTCAGTCGGAGATGGAGTTCCTAATATTGGATCCCCCTTGCAAGCTGGTTGCCCAGTTTTGCCTCGTGCAGACCCGGAGATGTTAATGAAGGTGCTCGTTTGTCCTTTTTACCTTGGTCAAATGTCTTGTGTGTTGAAACATAACTTACCATCTGGTTGTTGTTTGTGGCTTGATTAAATTGTGTCACCGATATTATAAACCAAATTGAGTGTTGCAACTGGTTATCTATTTTCGTGAATTCATGATGTCTTTGTGTTTCTTTTGGCGTGTAGTTGAAAATTGCACAACTGCAGCAACAGCAACAGCAACAGCAGAACAATAATCAAACACAGCAGCAGCAACAGCAGCTTCAGCAGCATGCTCTATCCGGTCACCAGCCTCAGAGTTCAAACCACAATCTCCAGCAAGATAAAATTATGGGCGCCGGCAGTGTCACCGGTGATGGTAGCATGTCGAATTCCTTTCGAGGAAATGATCAGGTCTATCCTTTTCCATCTTTTTATATAGTTATGTACGCGCACATGCACAAATCCCATACATGGTCTATATATGCATTAATCGATATTGTCATGTTATGCAGCTTACGTCCCTACTTTCTTGTATATTGATATCCACCTTACAATGCTCTAATTGCATGTGTAATTACAAGTCACCCCATTTTGATACTTAAGGTCACATTCGATAATTGACTGCATTTATTCAGTAGTCAGGATAAAAATTTTTGTCGCCTTCTCATTTTTGATATGATTTTGCAAAATAAAGTTTTTATCTGGATTGAATGCATTAAACTATCTTTGAATTGCTTGTTTGCGAGAACTGTCAGTTAAAAATTGATATCATTTCCTTCCATTCAGATGCTTGATCCAATCTGATTATAATTTTATCATGAAGCTAGAGCATTTGTGTATTTCATTTTATGTGTGTCAATTAGATTTGTGGATCTGAAATTTTAAAGAGGGTAGATTCCTAACACGGTCTTCCTTGCATTTCAAGGCTTCAAAAAACCAGACAGGAAGAAAGAGAAAGCAGCCCGTATCATCCTCTGGTCCTGCCAACAGCTCGGGAACTGCAAACACCGCTGGCCCGTCTCCAAGTTCAGCTCCATCAACGCCCTCAACTCATACACCAGGAGATGTGATGTCGTCTATGCCTAATTTGCCACACAGTGGCAGTTCTTCAAAGCCTTTGATGATGTTTGGAGCCGAGAACACTGGTACTCTTACATCTCCATCAAATCAATTGGTAAGAATATAGTTTGTTCAGTCTTTTGTAAATGTTGTTTTTGTTCCATCTTGAAACTTTCATTTATGTTTATTTTGACAGTGGGATGATAAAGATCTTGTGCAACCTGATATGGATCGTTTTGTGGATGATGTTGAAGATAATGTAGAGTCTTTTTTGTCGCATGATGCTGACCCCAGAGATCGCATGGATGTTAGCAAAGGTGAGTAAAAAGGTTCTTGTTTTAATTATATTTGGAATTTCTGCAATTAAATCTGTATAATATGGAGATAATTCATAAGTGTTGAAGTTCATCTGATTAGCAATTTTGTATGCTTGCAATTCATGCTATTCAGGGTTTACATTTACGGAAGTGAGTTCTGTTCGAGCTAGTGCAAGTAAAGTTGTCTGTTGCCATTTTTCGTCGGATGGGAAGCTGCTTGCCAGTGGCGGTCATGACAAAAAGGTAAGTGTCAAAATTAAGGAAGACTATTCAAAATTTGAATAGCATCTACTTGTGCAGCTGAAATTCACTTCACATTGCTAATGTTGAATTGCTAGCTCATAGAAATAGTGATTATTATGTTTAAAATGCTGCAGGCTGTTTTGTGGTACACTGACACTTTGAAGCCGAAGACTACACTTGAAGAACACTCATCTCTTATTACTGATGTTCGTTTCAGTCCTAGCATGGCTCGCCTTGCCACGTCATCTTTTGACAAGTCTGTTAGAGTTTGGGATGCAGATAATGTTAGTTGATACACTTTTATAATTAGCTTGTGCTATATGATATGCTCGTGCCAACCTATCCTTTCTATTTATTGACTTGTATTGCAGTCTGGGTTTTCGCTCCGTAATTTTACTGGACATTCTGCTAGTGTAATGTCATTGGACTTTCATCCTAACAAAGAAGATCTCATCTGCTCGTGTGATGGTGATGGTGAGATAAGATACTGGAGTATTAATAACGGAAGCTGCGCAAGAGTTTTCAAGGTACAAAACAAACTAATAAAAAAGTGTGACATCTGCCTTCATCCTCGTTCCTTTTCTTTTTTCTCCCGCTTTATTTGCATCATATGTACATATATGTGTATATACACACGTAATTTTCATACTTAAAAAAAACATGTATATGTACATATTTGTGTACAAAACTATGCGTATGTGTGTGAGTGCGTGTATGAATATATGCCTTGTGTACTGTCTATTTTCTGTCCCGTCATTATGTTCATATACCTACACTTTATACGTAGTTTTGTATACTTGTATATATAAATAAATGAATGTGTGTGTGTGTAATTTAAGTTGTCCTTGGGTTTTAGAAGCCAATTAGTTTTCTTGACTTTTCCAATCTCTGCTTGGATTAGGGTGGCACTGCCCAGGTGAGATTCCAACCCCGTCATGGAAGATATCTTGCAGCAGCTGCTGAGAATGTTGTGTCAATACTTGATGCTGAGACACAGACTTGTCAAAATTCATTAAAGGTTTGTCTTTCTTTGCCTTTTTCCCGCCTTTTCTTTTCTATAAATATTTTCCAGCTTCTTGAATTGTTGATCTCTTTCTATGTTATTAATCTTTTACCAATTAGCTACTTATTCTTGTGTGTTTCGGTATTGAATATTCTCTTATAATGTTTACAATGGCTTTTAGTTCTGCTGCTGTTCCATAAATTGCTAAGACACCTATTATACCTTCAATCTTGTCTTAAAGTGGCATTGTTGCTCATGTTGATGGTTCCAATAGGGTCACACAAAACCTATTCATTCTGTTTGCTGGGACCCGTCTGGTGAGCTCCTGGCATCCGTTAGTGAGGATTCAGTGAGGGTATGGACACTGAGATCCGGAAGCGAAGGGGAATGTCTGCACGAGCTGAGTTGTAATGGGAACAAGTTCCATTCTTGTGTTTTCCACCCGACATATTCATCATTGCTCGTTATTGGTTGTTACCAGGCAAGTTTCTCTCTCTCTCTCTCTCTCTCTCTCTCTGGGGATTCTGATGTGGTTATTTGCAGTCATTGGAGCTTTGGAATATGACTGAAAACAAGACTATGGCCCTTTCGGCTCACGAAGGATTGATTGCGTCATTGGCGGTGTCGACAGCGGCGGGGTTGGTTGCTTCTGCTAGTCATGACAAGATTGTTAAATTATGGAAATGATTAGGTTGTCTCTTGTCCCATATACGATGTTTTTTTGAGCCATTTTAGGCTTGGGGGTCTCAACAGATGTATTTTATGTTTAGCTCTTTGTTTTTTCGAGTTTTATGGGAACCTTGAAAGGGTTGGGAACTAACTGTTCTTGTTTTTCTGCTACTGTTGTGAGGTCAGTCTCATAACTATATTAACAGTGAGCAGTTTGCTAAGAATTGGCTCAATTTGTTCTCGTTTCTCTGTTGTCCATTCTTAATCGGGCCATAATCTATGATGGCGCAATGTTAACCGTTTTTGACTATGTTGTCATTTTTTACATGTTTTTCTGTAGTGGTGTTCCTGCCTTTTTGTGTCTTTATTAGTTTGGTTTGTCATTATTATCGCCTCTCTCTCTCTTCCCCCACATGTTTATTTATCGAGTAAAATACGTTAAAACACCTCAAATGTTTGTCTGGAGTGTTTTGACTCAATTTTTCTTATTGTATAATGATGGTCCTTTTTCTATATTTTTACAGAATATTCTTGAAAATTCCATTGGAATAGTAAAAAGGAAAATTGTCAATGTACAAATAATAAAAATTAGGTGCTGTATCCATACAAAAGTTGGGTATGAAAGCGTGAAAAATATGTTATCCTTATTTTCCTTCTTTTTTCGTTGCTGCTTATCTCTTTTTCGTCTTTTTCCTCTTGATTTCTTCAACGTTTTGTTTTGTTTTGTTTTAATTTTCTAATCAAACAATTTTATTTTATTTTAAATTAAACTTTTCCGCTTGTCATAATGTAAGAAACGTATTTAAAATGGTCTAGAAAATATAATTCACACAAATTTTACTCAATATTTATTTTATACTATTAAAGTTTTAATATTTGATTAAATTACATATTATTTTTATTCTATTTGGTGTTCAGCGTGTGCAATCTGCGACTTTATATTGTCGTTCTCTATTGCTTGTGTCCTAAAAGTCCAAAGTCCGTTGGCAAGTTGAACAAGCTATTGCTCCACCATTTTTTAATTTTTTTAGAGTACATATCATTCAATTGTATCAATTAACTTATGTAGTACAAATTAAAATATTACATCATATTTTAAATTATATTATTTACAAATCAAATAATTTTATCATAAATAAATTAACAAATTATAATTAAAATAGAATAATAAATTATCATTAAAATTGAAATAAAAACCCGAACATGAATTGGTGGGGACTTCAGCTTCGCCCCTTAAATTAGGTCTCATCAACCTAACTTTTTAATTATGACTTTGATAGATTTGTCAAACTTAATTAAGCATGCAAGAATTTATTCTTCTTTAGTGTCCCTCTCGTGCGAGTTATGGATTTGATTGTCTGCCCAATTAGGCCCTCAAAATTGACTATTTCTGCGTTTCTCTATTAACTTTTATATAGTATTGCACATAAAGCAAAATTTTACCACATTATTAGTTTTTAAATAAATGATTTTGGCAATAACTCTAATCACTGGATTATTGCTTATCATTTGTTTATTGATTGTCTAATTATTCTTTTTCGGATATCTGTTTAAGCATGCATCCCCGCATGGTTAGCCCAGAGTATTACTATTTTCGAAAAAATTCTTACCCAAACTTGATTTGGTCAAATTCAACAAATCATATGGTAAGTATATTGCACTTACCACGTGATTGATCACTCTTCTAATTATCTACCATTCAAAGAGTAAGTGTAAAACACTTGCCATATAATTAATATTGATTCGATCAAGCCGGGTTTGGGCTAAAATTTCCTCTGTTTTTGTTTATAGAATTTTGTTTTTGAAGAAGTGAGAGAAAAAAAATATATAATTAAGAAAAATAGAAGCATGGATGGCTTTTGAAGAGAGAGAGAGAGGAAAAAAAATTGAAAGGACAAACTACTTGCAAAGAATTTCCCCCCCCCCAAAAAAAAAAAAGAAAAAAAATTAAAAGATTTCGATCAAACTTGAGTAGAGACTACTTTGTGTTGGCTTTCTAGGCCATCCTTTTTTAAAAATAAAAGAGAAGAAATTGAAAAAAAAAATGCAAAAGTAACATTTGTAAAAGCTAAAAGAAGTTGATATAAAACCAAAATTTAATAAGACACTCAAAATAATGGGGACTCAGAGTAGATTTGAAGTCAAGTGTCATCAAGGCATTTTAGCCATATATGTACGACGAGCGAACCAAAGACTCAAATTCTTCATTGTCCCCTTAGCTTCTTGGCCAGAACATTCACACACAGATAGAAAGAAAAGAAGAGGATGTGTGTGTGATGTGAAGTGTGTCTATAAATGTGTGTGTTGGTGTGTGTTGTGAAGAATGAAGAGGGAAAAGAACGTTAGTACACATATATATATATATATATATATATATGTGTGTGTGTGTGTGTGTGTGTGTGTGTGTGTGTTATGATATACTACGAAGAGCGTAGGAAAGTGTTGATGCACATATATTTATGTGTGTGTGTGTGTGTGCAACACTCTTATATATAAGAGTAATAAGACGAAGTTGCGTTCTCTCCAAGTCGGGACTCAAAATTGAAATAGTGAAAATATGAGTCAGCTATAACTATTCATTAATCAAAGTGCTATATTCACGTTGAAACATCAACATCCACCAAACACAGTGGTAGGGCGCAATTGGATTTTAAATTTAGATAAATGAGTGAAGGGAAATAAAAATAACGCAAGTTGCAGTATATCTCACTTGCTGATCACGTTTTTGACAATTGACCAAAATATATAAAGCCATTATTAGTCAAAATAATACAACTCTTCTTTGCTAGAAGCTCAAGTGATGTCTTCCTTAAATTATTGAAGTATTTGGGTAGTTGATACCTCCCCCGCATCTACCCTTAAATAGGTCTTGTAAGTACTATATTACTAACAGTGGGGACTTCAATTTCTTGATACTATATATAAAAATATGAAGTCTACAAGTATTAATATTCGAGTTTATTATTGGAAATAATAAGAATAATGATTTCTAAAGCAATAATAAACCGCATTTAATCATGTGGAACGCAGATTAAATACTAGAACCTGTATTAAAGTCCCAAATATTTCATTTATTTGACTTATAGTTACACAAAAGCATTTTATTATTTTATTGGATTAGAAAAATCAACATAAAGCAACAACTACCTTGCGGAAAGCTCGGCAAGTTTTATGATTGATGACCTTAACTAATTTCAAGTGATATTACTTGGAAACTCAAAAAGGCACTTGTTTGGCAGAACCAAGAAAACAACCACCGTTACTTGTCGTGCGCCAGTCGATTCGAGCATTCAACACACATCAAGTAAATGCGATTCCAAAATATTCCGAATCATTCAAAAATGTACTTGTATATTGTAGAATCATGTAAAATTAATATAGAACTTTCTAAAAAGTTCTCTATAAAACATTTCTTTATTAATATCTCATAGCATTAGCGTAGAAAATTAATCATAATCGTTAGATTAAGTTGATCTTCACTGTCCAATTGAGGAGGTGGCTAATATAAATAGAGTAGAAATAGTGATTGTGAAAAACAATAAATACAAGAGCCAAACTACAACTAAAAGTCAGCCAAAATGTTGTATAAACTTCAAAAGCCTATCGCCTACTAATTCCACATCCACAGACTACAATAGAATAGTTTGTTGTTGTCATGGGTTATTTAATACTAGTGAAATGGATACCGAACAATGCGTGGTAATTAATGCCCGGCAAAAAAAGTAATAGATTTTGATGGACATTGAACTCCATGTGGCTGTACATCATTATTTTTGAGCTTTTTTCCTTTTATGTAGAAATGTGATTATTACATAATTGAGATTGAATGGAGGTATGACTCGATGATATCATTCGAATAATGAATGCAAGAGAGCAATCTTTTGTGTGCTTTGTCGATCGTCAAACGTGAACATAATAATAATAATATGAGAAAGGCAATGCCAAATCCATGCCGGAATATTTAAGAAAGATATCGAACAACGAGAAAGCAAAATAGTGGCTGCTTTTTATATTGCACAAATATTAGTTAACCATTCACTAAAACATGAATCATGAATAACAGTGAATGAGTCGTACAATGACAAAAAAACAAAAGATAATCCAAGAGAAATATTGACAAAAGAGGCCACCAAATGCAACACATAGAGGCTGGACAAACTTCGTCAGATATCTACATAATTATATATTTACATGATTGATTAAGCCTGGAATCAGTTTGGGGGGTGAGCATAACAACCAATTATTTGCATCTTATAGGCCAATGGCAACCATTTTTGCGGTTGTTCATCAGGGCCCTAGCCTTTTAAGGCTGGTACAAACATTCCCTAAATAGAAATCGTGCAAGTCACTATAGCTGATCATATTACATTCGGGCAAGAAGCTTGATGCAAAAATTTCAATTCAACAATGAATGCAAGCATTGACAAATTATTGGATCTAGCAAAAGCTTAAAAATAAAAAGTGGAAGCTACCCAATAAAAGCCGGTTCATCCACAAAAAACCTTAATTTAGATGCCTCTTCTTCTGCAGCACGAAAATCAAAAGGTAGGATGAGATACTCTGACAAGAATTACAAGCAATTGACATCACTGTAAAATCGAAGAAAGAGCTCACTGGATAAACAAAGTTCAATAATCCGTTTCCAAGCATACGCTGCCTTCCTATGAGTATTTTTGAACAATTTCTTTCTCGGTAGCACAGTTCTGCTATCCTTTCGAGATCCGTAGAATCCAACCATGATTAAATTGGATTAACACACAGTCAAAGAATAATCACCAATATAATCCATATAGTACTAGATAAAGTAGAAGTCCCTTCATGTGAAAAAGCTACAGATGCAACTTCTTTTCCGCGTAAAATAACTTTAAATCCATTTTCCATTATTGCAAGCTCTGTCCATCTTATCAAGTAATTTTGAGCTCAAATCATGCATTTCTTGTTAAACTGCATAACCATGAGGAGACCTACAGTTATTTGTGGAACTTAAGGCTTATTGTTGAATGGAAATAGAGGAATGGAATAGGGAATGAAAGAAATTTCACTTTTGCGAGTCTAGTAATTTATTTTTCTTTTTTTTTTTAAATTCTTGGAATTGTAAAAGGATGCAGATTCCCAATACATCTCCTGGTTTGGTACCAAGGAGTAAGGCATTGAGGGAGATCAACTGCTCTTCGATGACATTCAGAACCTTATATTCCCCTTTTGCAGACAAATTGAGCTTATAAAGATGCTTCCACTTAAAACTTTTGCCATTTTTTCGCAATCCACCTCAACCAAACATAAGTCCTCGTCGTTCTTATACATACATCACTTAGTTAATGAATGAATCTTAGAGTTATTTAATCGAAATCCTTCATAACCACACACCATATGGACTTGTGGAAGATTTGGTAAAAGCAGTAGCTTAATTCACCTTCAAATTAGAATGACAAGTTGTTAGCCATCTATCATTGGAAAAGCTAAAATTAAAGAAAAACATATGATTTCCTGCTGCAAATTACATAAAAGTTCTCAGTACACCTGTTAGCCAAATTCACCACTAAGTAGTTAAATGGGTAAAAAATCCAGAACAAGAATTCAGTCTAGCTCGGTGCCATATTTCACATTTGTTTCCTCACTACCATATATTGTTCCATCCCAAATAGCGCAATTTTCAAACATAGATCAGAAACACAGAGGACGAGTTAAAATAAAAACAAAAAAAAAAAAAAAAAGCAGAAACAGGAATGAAAGATCGACTCAAGCACTCAATTTGGTTACGAATACTGGTCGACATTAACGCGTCTAATTACCAACAGCAAAACAACAATCTTAGAATAATCAAAATTACAAAAACCCAGATTTACCAAACGCCAATCAAAAATCCCCCAAATTTATCTAATTTCAGCCACTACCCCAAGATTCAAGGCAAAAGGAAAAAAGCAATTCAACGTGGAAAATCAGAACAGTTAGAGAAGAATTACAGGATCGTTGGCTACGAGCCTAGAAATATGATCAGAAACTTCGAATGTGTGCTAGGAACCAGCCTAGAATCTTCATGGCCTCCACATCGAACACCGCCTTCTTCCTCTCATCGGCTAGATAATCCACTCTCTCCATTCTCTCTCAGATCAACAACAAAAACAACATCCTCTTAGTTGAAATTAGAGCATTAAACCCCTGTACTATTTTAACCTTTTGTTTAAGAGTTAATTACAATTTGCACCCTTTAATTTATTCATGTATAATATTTTACACTCCTCAACTTTTAATATAACAATTCAGTCCCTTGAATGTACTTTTTTTATAACAATTCACCCCCCATTTTTACAAGTTAAGGGGCTGAATTTGTTATCTTAGAAGTTAAGGGGTATAAAATATTGTATGAGAATAAATTCAGAGTGCAAATTGTAATTAATCTTTTGTTTAATAATTAATTTTTGTTATACTTAGCTAATATATATATATATATATATTATATTGATATATATAATAAATGATTCGATATATTACATACATATAAGATTAGATATACTTATATATATGTGTACTTATACATAATTAGATGTATATATATCAGATATATATATGTACATATATAACATATATTAGATATATAATACATTAATATATGTTTATTTCATATAGATAATTGATATATAGTACATATGATTAGATATATAGATATATATATTAGATCGATATATACGTACACTACATTTATAACATGTATTAGATATGTTATATATAGATATATAGTTATATCATATAGACTATATATAGAGGATTAGAATGTAAATACAATATATTAATATATATGAGATACACATTGACATATACATATATTGATACATGTATATATGATATATATATATTGATACATATATATATATATCTATATTATGATATATATAGCTACGGATTAGCCACAAAATATCCGTAGCTAAATTTAGCCACGGTCGATCTGTGGCTACAATTAGCCACGGTCAGTCCGTGGCTAATAGCCATGAATTAGCTACAGATTGGTCGTGGCTAATTTTTTTTTTTTTTTGATTTTTTGCACTACGGATAAATTTTTTGTTATAATTTTTGTTTTTAATATATAAACTATATACATATATATTTGGACGCATATAAAATAGATATATATATTGATATATGTACTTGAACATATATATATACATGATATATTATTTTGCACCAATGATGAATTTTTGTCATAATTTTTCTTTTTTACATAGTAATTATCTAAATTTAAATTATCTATATATACTTGGACATATACATATATATATATATATATATATATTGATACTGATGATGCTGTAATCCGTCCCACATCGAGTGGAGACGAGGTGCTTGAGCGCCTTATAAGCGCCAGGTCCTCTCCCATTTAGCGAGGCGCCTTTAAAGGACAAAACCCCCCAGCCTGATCGAATGGTCACAATGGCTGCAGGAGGGACAATACCTCGTGGGTGAGGCAACCGGGTGGAGATCGGATACGGGTTCATCATATGGCGCCGTCTGTGGAAACCGAATGGTTCTCAAGCACCTCGTCTCCACTCGATGTGGGACGGATTACAGCATCATCATAAGCCCCCCAGACGAGGGGCTTGAGAACCATTCGGTTTCCACAGACGGCGCCATATGATGAACCCGTATCCGATCTCCACCCGGTGGCTTCACCCGCGAGGTATTGTCCCTCCTGCAGCCATTGAGACCATCCGATCAGGCCGGGGGATTTTGTCCTTTAAAAGGCGCCTCACTAAGTGGGAGAGGACCTGACGCTTATAAGGGGCTCAAGCACCTCGTCTCCATTCGATGTGGGACGGATTACAGCATCATCAGATACATATATACTTGGACATATATATATATATATTGATACATAATATACTTGGACATATGCATATATTGATATATATATATATATATATATATATATATATATATATGAAGATGCTGGCAAATGATCCTGAATTAAAGTTGCTATTATTTAAATATAAATTATTTAAATAGATTTTTTTTTATAATTTTTGTTTTTAATATTTTAATTTATTAAATATTTGTCCAAAAAAGAAAAGATGAATATTGAAGGATAAAGTCAAAGGTAAATATTTTTTATTTAAAAAAATAATTCATTAATAAATTATAAAAATTACTAAAATTAAATTACAAATATTGATAAAACTAATGAAATTTATTAGAAAATTTAAATTTAAAATACTGCAAAACAATATTTTAGGTATAAAAAATCATTTAATAACCAAATAGTTAATTTGGCGCAACGGTTACAGGCTCTAATTATAACCCTGATGTCCCATGTTTGACTCTCCTTGAGCACCCAAAAAAAAAAAAAAAAGCGCTTGAGGGAGCGTAGGTTCAGGTTCGGGCGTGGGCGTGGGCGTGGGTTCGGGTTGGGGCACGGGGCAGCATTACAAGGCCGTGGCTATTAACCACGGCTTGGCCTTTTCAACATTAAGTGGCCAATTTTGGCCACGGATTGGCCGTGGCTAATCCGCAGCTAATCAAAGGCCGTGGCTAATTTAGTCACACCACTTTTAGCTGCGGATTTTAAATTTGGTCACGGATTTTTGCCAAATCCGTGGCTAAGAGTGATTTTTGTAGTAGTGTTTACAAATCGATAAATATATCTCCTCAATTGGTGGGAAAAATCACTGAAAGTAGGGGCAAAGTCAAAAGAAAATTAGAGGAAGCAAAACGGTGTCAGAGGAAGGAATAAAATTAAGAGAAACTTCAAAGAAATCAAAAGAGGAAAGCATCGTACAATTTTTTCTTGGAGAAGAAAATTGGCGAGTTGCTGATAAGGGTTGCAGAAATGGCGTCGTTTTCTTATACAAGCATGAATCCAGTGTAATTGTTGGCTGAATGAAGGCTGCAACTGGGTGACGAAATCAATTTCGAATTTCAAACCTTCACTCTTACATATAAGCTAGTGAAATGGATACCGCGCAATGCGTAGTATTTGACGCCCGGCAAAATAAGTAATAGATTTTGATCGACATTCAATTTCATTTGGCTGTACATTATTATTTTTGAGTTTTTTTTCCTTTTATGCAGGAATGCAACTATAACATATATAATTGAGATTGAATGAAGGTATAATTCAATGATATCATTCTAATAAACATAAACATAATAATATGAGAAAAGCAATGCCAAATACATGCTACAATATTTAATATAGATACTAAACAATGTGACACCAAAATAGCGGCGATTTTTTATATTGCACATAATTTTTGATATCCTTGTACAAATATTAGTTAAACATTCACTAAAACATGAGCATGAATAACAATGAATAAGTTGTACAAGGACAAAGAACAAAAGATGATCCAACAGGAATATTGACAAAAGAGGCTACCACATATAGAAGGCAAACCAAAACTGCAAGTTTTTCGTTAAAAGATGAATATAAGATTTAACACTTCAATAAATTTTCAATAATTAATGAACAGTAAATATAACATAATAGTACATAACAAAATCACAAATGTGCAAATTTAACAATGAAAGGATAAAAATATATTGCAAGCAAACCTCAAAATAGAAAATTAGTAGGGCGTAGTAACGACAGCAGAGCACGGGACGGAGCATAGCCTGACTGCTACAAAAGCCTAAAGAACATAATAAATTAATTTGTAGGGAAAATTACATCCACCTCCCCTGAGGTTTGGCGAAATTACATTTTAACCCACGGTTTTTTGTAAATTACAAAAACCCCCCTGAGGTTTGGCGAAATTACAATTTACCCCAGCCTTATGGACGGAAAGTGTAAAAAGTCCGTTTTGCCCTTTATTTTTTGCTGATATTAAATAGGGCAAATTACATCTACCTCCCTTGAGGTTTGGAGAAATTACAATTTAACCCATATTTTTTTGTGTATATTACAATAACCCCATGTGATATGTAATAATTACAAGTGATAAACGAAAAATGTATAAAACCGACTCTAGCCCAAAATTAACCTCACCAATGTGTTTTCCACGTCAAAAAGTTGAAGACCCGCTTCAAGTTCACCGAAAAACTTCTCGGAAAACGGAGCAATTTTTTCAATATTATTACTTTTAGCCCCACAAAGATGTAATACATAACATATAACCCCAAAAATTTTATATATATGACAAAAAAACCCGTCAAGGGTACTATCGGAACTTTACGTACAAAAACTAACGGAACCCTAACGGTCATTAACGGCTGGGGTAAATTGTTAGACGGAATAAACCTCAGGGGGGTTTTTGTAATTTACAAAAAACCGTGGGTTAAAATGTAATTTCGCCAAACCTCAGGGGAGGTGGATGTAATTTTTCCTAATTTGTATTATCAATTAAAATGATCTGCGAAGCTATGCATGAATGGCAAAAAGGATTTTAAAAAATATAGGGAAAAAAAACGAATTTTTTAAGGCCAACACATATAACTGCAAATACACACACCTTTGATTAAAATCGAATGGGGAGTTCTTTATTTATGTTTAAGTCATAGATAGCTTCTACATGTATACATTTTGATTGGCCGAAATGAATTAGCCTTTTTTTTAACATTTGGTTGTGTTAGCCAGCAATTGAATGAAAACTAATTGTATAAATATAACCTGACGTGTTTACAATCGGTGATAACAACGGTTTGTCAAAATTATTATTTGTTTCCATTTATTGACTTTATTTCTAAATCTAACAGGTATTATCCCGCGGTCTAAAAACACCGTGTGCGTAAGGGAGTGAGTCAACAATGGATGCCAGATATACACATTACCATGTACAACTCATTCTATATCTTCGCGCATGCATAGATAGGAGAGAGGAAATAAACAACTGTGCACTGATAGAGTAGAAAGCTCGCTCCAACTACTTCAGTTATGCATGGGCTGAGGAAGACCCCACTATGAGTGCCATTTTAACTTGAAAGAGCATTAAGTACACTAGAAGATCTATGCAAAATGAACCTAAATTGATACATGACCCATCATTTTAGTATAATACTTTCTCTTTTTTTAATACAGGCACCAACTCGTGCTTATCCCAATAAAATCAATTTCACAGACTTTTTGATTCTAACCTCACCTCAGCCTAATTTTGTCTTGAAATTTACCGTTCAGTAAACTGTTTGCTTTTCCCCTTTTATCATCGAAACAAAACTGTTGTTCATAGGTAATAATTATTGACAATTTGGAAATAAAGGCATTAATAGGATTACTACAAACAAGAAAGGAAGCCAAAAATGTTCATTTCCCCAATGACTGAATAAATGAATATACATGATCATAAAGTTGGTACATGGAAGAAACAGAACACAAGCAGTGTTGCTATCCATAAGGTTAAACATCAGCGAAGGGTCATCAATATGAAAGACAGAAAGCGTGAAATAAATGATATCCTCTAAGCTAACAATACTCTCGAGATTGTTTA